>JANHGB010051337.1:0-40501 GCA_026283785.1 Coracopsis vasa
GTGAGAAACAGTCATCACCTGGATGGTATTTGGCTGTGTTAAGACCATAAAGTATCTGAGCAAGTCCCACCTTTCAGATGCAGGTCTAGGCATACACTATTTGAACATGTGTCTGTCAGGCTGTCTTGCACTTCCCTGTCTTGGGCACTGGCTGGGTTAGTACAAGATTGACCACTTCTTATCAGTCAGAGCTTGTTAAGCTCTGTTTCAAAGACGCAGCTCTTGGCCTGGCACTTAACAGAGGTCACAAAAGTGTTTTCAAAACTGGAACTGGCTCTCTCAACTGCCTTTGGCTAGATGATGTACAGATTTTACTGCGTTACCAGAAGCTCAAAAATCCTCCAACTAAAGAGTATTCATAATTTCTCTTCCAAGTGGCTGTCCTAAAACCAGAGAATTCATGCTGCATCTTTACACAATGCTGGTTTCTCAACTCGCATCTCATGTGAACATGCTCTAGGAAGAACCATTCTACTTTATAATCACAGCTACTCAGTTTTATAATTACAGCTGCTCAATTCCTTTTATAGCATTGGGACTGCTACTGCAAAGACAGAGAAGCCACTTACTAAAGTCATATACTGTGGCTGGTTTTGAGTCAGCTAAGCCACTTTGCACTTGACTCTTGTTCCCACCTTGTACCTCAGTTTCACAAACCTTCTCTCTCTGAAAAGAAGTGGGAGGAATCAAGGCTGGTGCTGCACCTCCCCTTATGATCTCAGAAATGGAGCATTTGGGCAGCAAGGCACATTACCTAACACCCAGTATTTCTCTGCAAGGTCACAAGCATCAAGGACACATCCCAGCAGCTTGTGTCAAGGTAAGACTCTACTAACATGAGAGCCAACATGCCATCATGGACTGGTTGGTTTTGTTATTTTTTCTTTTTCTGCAGAACAGAAAAGGTGTCATTCAGTAGTAGTAAATTAAAAGCATATAAAACAAAGAAGAAGAAAAAAAAAAAGAGAAGGAAGATGGAGTACAGCCCACTTTTAGTTTAGGTGTGGTGCTACAGCATTTGCACTCTACTGAAAATCATGATCTCTGTGGTCATAATTTTTTCAAATTTCCATATAAAAACCATGAGCAAAAATAAGGATGCCAAAGTCTGAGTCATCTGGCAACTGTGGTTTGTAGTCCTGTCAGTAAAAACTGGCAATGATTAAAGCTGCTGCTCCCACTGCCTCTATGGTGAATTAAAGCTTGAAGAATCAATGATAACTTGGTTAATGTGCAGATCATTGTAGAAACTGGCCAGGGAGGAAAAGCAACAGCCACATGGGGCTCCCAGTGGTGTTAGATCTGTGTCATTTTGGACCTATACATCAGAAAAAATGACTGCTCTGCAAAGTCCTAAGCCAAGCAGAAACAGAGTTTGTCTATGGCTAATAAACCCTGATTTCTCTAAACCTGTATTGGAAGTACATCTGATAGTGCTTCAGATACTTTCAATACTCATGGTACTGGACAAACTGTTTCCCAGCCAGTTACAGTTTCTTAAGATGCTCCTCCCTTTCACAAACCCTAAGCATCAACGAACCAAAGCTATTTCTACAGGTCTCAAAACTTTTTGGGTAATTTCTATCCACTTCAAGAGTCTTATGCACTTCCACACTGAGAACAACTCATTAGTTCTTCAGACAGTCTCTTCCAGTCTCTGAGTCACAAGTAACTAGGAAAGTCACTTGGGGGAATCCTCAACTATTTTTAGTTTGTCTCACCATTCAACACAACTTCAACACATAAATATGAACCTAAAATAAGCAGGGAAGCTAAAGACAAGCATACAGCTCACACTATGCATGAAGATGATGACATTCCCTAAGCGTAGGTTTATACTTTTCTATCCATCATCCACATACATTTTAAACTAATCTGGCCTGTATTCCTGAGGGCTTCTGGAAAAGAGAACAGATTTTCATGAATGATACCTCTGTCAGAAGCTAATGATTTACAGATAATTCTTATTGGTTCAGAAGGCAAAGAAGTCATGAAGGATTGGTATAAAAGAGCTCAACTGTGTTGAAAGAGGCTCAGCAGTAGCAGCAATATGAGCACACATGGTACTGCTATAAAACAAAGTTCTTCCTGGGTAAAGCACTCACAGACACTGAAAGTATTGTTTCGAATCCACATATTTTTCCCCATGCGTGCCTAGGCTTCTATGCCAATATTTTATATAACTGAAGGAAATACTGAATATTCCCACTGATAGACTTGAAGTTCTGGCTGACCCTGTGATGGTACACAAAAACCACTCCAAGCCACACCATGTCTTTGGTCCTCTGTCCAGACTCCAGCCTCTGCACTATCTCCACAGTCTTGGACAGCTTAATAGTATTGGAGTTGTGCACTGCCACCAGGCTTTCATGCGTTCTTCAATGCCAGGGAAAAGGAAGGATTATATCCTGAAAATCCTTCTGCTAAGGCAGCAGAAGAAATTTATTCAGCTCCCTGTAAAGTGCAGTAGAGAGCCCAGTCTGGCAATTAGTCCCAGGGCAACTGCAAAGAATTCTGGCCAAGGGACCACATGTCCTGAGACTCCCACTCCTGCGTGACCCATCTACAAATCCCTGCCATGAGCTGTTAGTTAAAACCACAATACAGGCATAAATAAAGGAGTGTCACATGATTATGATTGAAATTGATAGGTGCTTTGCCTGAGTTAATAGCTAATGACTCTAGGATTCAGCTCAAAAGACTGCATTTCACATACCACAATAGCAGAAGTGAATGGATACACTGTTTAACTTTCTGTAAACTATTCAACAGGCACAGACCTTGGATTGTTGCTTTTTCTTTTTTTCCTATAGGCAGGACAAACAGAGTAAGAAACCTCAAACTTAATAAACGGTATTACTGAAACAACTAACAAACATACTTAATTAGCTTATTGACCAGCTGAATGACAGGTTGTTACAAATGAAGACTATTATCCCATGAAGCACTGGTTCACAGGCATTGTCTCATAAGCAGAGGAGAAAAACTTAAATACTTCCAGACTTTCTAAAAGAACTGGTAAAGAATTTGTTTTGGCTTTAGCAGAACATTCTTCGTAGGCAAGTAAAAATTATCCAGCTTTCTTATATTTGAGTAATTAAAACAATGTTTGGTGTTTTTGGTATCTGATACATCTTTAATCTTCTGATATTTCAGGGCATTGGTCTTGCAAAGAATCTATTGCGAATGAAGCATTAATCCTGGAAATGAATCCGCACTGATTTCTGACAGTCTATTTGTTTAAGAAGTTCAGAAGCCAAACCATGAGCTTCAAGGAATTCCAGACAGTTCTTTTATGAGATGGTATTTTTAAGACTATTTTTAAAAAAAAAAGTTTTAAAACTGCTCTAAGAAAATAAGTACCAGTATAAAGCACAGAATTTTACTTGTATCATTTTTCCTGCCTAAGGAATATGAATAGGGAAGTTCATTTCAAACACCTGTCAAAAAATGAAAATATCTGAAATTTACCTCCATAGGAAATGTTTTGCTAAAACTAAACAACGATATTTATACAATTGAATGAATGATTTCAACTGGGATATTACTGCTGCCATTGCCTCCAGACTACATACACTAAAGTCATTGTATGCAGTAGTATCTACACTTTAAGTTGTGTATTAAGAGTTATCATATGCTGAACCCAGGACACATTTGAATGCATATATGTTTTGATCACACTGAAAAAATGGATAACCTTTATAATTTTCAGTAAGTTTTTACAAGTATTCAACATTAATGTTATTTAGCTTAATTTTAAAAAATATATAAAAATACGCTTCTATTGTCTGCTATTGCTATTATGTTTTTCTTTAATATGATTTTCCAAAGTATTACTATAATACACCAAATTTCACCTCAATAATAGGGTTACTCTAATTCAGGCATTCTTATCAAATACAGATCTTTTCTGCAACACCTTTCAAAGTACTTTGCAAGGGAAGCAGAAAGCGTTATTTATCAAGCAACGGACAAGCAAGAAGTGGGACATATGCCCAAAACACTGCAAGCTGTAACTGACCCAAATTTAAAATACCTCAATAAAAGAAGGGATCAGAGACAGTAATTTTTAAATTATTTCAGTGATCACTTTAGAGAACAGTGTGTCTCCTCTCAGCAGTTACACAGCACAACTGAGGGACGGTGAGGAGCAACGAACAAGTGTAGACAGACATGACTTCTTAGCCAGCTTCTTTTATGGACATTTAGGCATATGTTGCCTTCAGCCAGATAAGCAACTTCAGTATCTGTCTCTCTTTAGAATAACAACTCTTTTTTAATTTTGTTCTTACATTACAGATGCTGAGTTGACCAGAAATCTCCTTTAGTAAAACTGGTACTCAAAAATGTCTGCTGAATTGAACAGCATTACTTGCAAATCTAGTCAGAAAGAATCTGCTTTAGAGAAATTTGGAAATACCAGCTTCTCCAATTTCATGCTGCTTGCAAAAAATGTCTCTTTACAGTTAAGCAAATAAAGGCACAAACCAATTTTGAAGAAAAAGTTACTTTTTTAGTCTAAATACTGAAATGCAGTAACTATATGAAAACACATGAATATCTTAGTAGACACTTCAAAGTGATCTTGGCAAAAAAAAGTGATGCTTAATTATATTAATTCTGACAGATGGTAGGCATCTGCATTCTTTTCTCAATACAAATGCTAAGTAATCATATGTGAAATAAACAGGACTCAAGATTACCAACACAGTCTTATTAGGTGCACCACTGACACTGTAGAAGTATTTTAGGAAATAAAGAGATAATCTGTGTCATAATAAAGGTACTTTTGGTAGAATCAAAATAAAAAGCAGCCAAAGGGGAGGAATTACAGAAGAGAAACATCATAATCGTATATGCTTGCTTTTTAAATAGGATGTAAACAGTCAGTGGTCTAAGATGACTGACTCCTTGGATTTCAGAAATACAGGACTACATGGCTGTAAAGGACCTTGCAAGACACCACATCCAGTCTCCAGCTTTTGAAGAAACTGTAATATACAGTGCTCCCCAGAAATTCACCATTCTCCATCTTAAGTGGATTTTTTTTGTCCTACTGCCTCCATTGCATCTGTTTCCCAACTTCAAGCCTCTGTTTTCTCAATGTAATTTTCTATATAATAAGGTGCAAGTTTAGGTAAAGATTTATTTCATATGTTTTTATGACAACGAGAAGTTTCTGGCCTGTAGCTTAACTGTTAATTTATTGTACAACCTGCAAAAATCTTTTTGGTACTAGGAAAGCATTTGATGAACCACAGCTTTTACAGGTCATATCATAGTAAGCTATCATATAACATGGTAAGCTATCCTGGAGCAATCACCATTAACATCTCCCATAGGAGAAATAATTGCTGTGTTCCACTTAGAGAAAATAGAGGCAGCCAGGAAAAGTGAACTAACTTGAATAGAAAAGAGAACCCTCAAGAACATTATTTGCTTCCCATATTACTTTTAAAAAATTGAAATATTAATACTACTTTTACAGTTGCTCTTTTCACTCTATTTCTCAATGCTGAGGACACTTCAGAAACCACTCACAATTAAGCAACACATACATACATGTGTATGTGTATGTGTATGTGTATTTATTAAACCATACATCTTTATTCTAAAACTATGAAATTTCATTCCTCTAGCCCCTCTCTCTCTCCTGTCCTTCTAAGCTTGTAGACTGACATTTTCACACATCACTTTCTCCACTTTCCTCATGGGCATGAGACAGTACAGCTACATCAACAGGAGGTCTGGAAGAATTGTGTTGTTAATTAGGAGTGGAGGCCTGAGAATACAACTAGATTCTTCAACTATTTGCACCAGAATGTCCTCCAAGTTTTAGTTCAGGGTGGCTCCCGTTGCTGATTTTAACACTGCGCACACTGTTGGAAATGCACTGCAGAAAATACGCCCCTGCTCTCTTGGAATTTCAGTACGGCAACTATCCTACTGTTACAGGACTACTGGTTTTGGATGAGATATATTAAAGGAATTTAACTAAGGTGGGGTGCAGAAGAATGTGTTTGGAGTTGAAAAATATTCCACAGAAGGTTGGGAAGAAACCCAAAGTATTAAAAGCAGAGGACCTATAATTGAAGACCAGCTGAAATTCAAGGAAGAAGGAGAAAACAAAGTTGGAGAGAATCACAGAATGGTAGAGGTTACATACATACAAAATCACAGCAGAGATTCTAATACTGGTTTTATCCTGTGCTTTTAGCCTGCACCAAAAGTAATTTCAGCAAAGTCTTTATTAACTTGATTGATTTGCCTGCAAGAGGCCACACACATATCCTTCCATCAATGTGTTCTGTAGATGGTAAAGTCCCCTCTGATCCTGGGACATTTAATAAAACTTTTCTGAAGCCAAACATACAATCCACCCTACAAAAAATAAATGTAAAACACTGATGATTGTTGAAAAAAAGTACAGATATTCATATTAACCAGCATAAACTCCAGGAAGGACTTGTGACACATAACTACTCATAGGGAAAGATCAGTTTAGCATCTCGTCTGAACAGATAGAGAATCCTCACATTTTTCAAAACAAGTATCAAAGAAATGGAAAACCAAATTCTTTTAGAATTCAGATTCAGGTGAATCAATCACTTGAACCTATATTTATGCAAGGTCTCAATGAATGCTGTACAAAAATGCCATACTACAATTCCTGTTCTAAACTGAACCATTAAATTAAATAACAAAAGGTCTCTGAAATCCTTACTATGCTCTTCTCCAAGACCGACACTGAAAGGATCAATGAAATTTGTAAAAAAAATGAGAACATGCATTATTCTAAACTAGGAGGCACAACCTTTTCTTGAGAGCATGGAAAACACATTTTTTTTCCAGAGAAATACTCAAAAAAAAAATTATAAATAGGAGACTGAACATTTAGTAGGATTCCAAGTCAGGTATGAGGGCAATGCAAGCTAATTTTCGCTTTTCTCCCATTTCACAAGGAACATGTTACTGTCTTTTGGTGAGTGACTGTTGAGTAAGGTTTAGTTTCAAAACCATTGTAATGTGAGGGGTGTGCACAGGACACAAAGTTTTAGCTATGTCATTTGAAATACCTCACTCATGCATGTGGCAGAAAGAACAGGCAGGAAACTGCTCAAGCATAAGAGGTAAGAGATAAAAGATGCCAGGTCTAACACTGAGGAAGAAATTTTGTCTTGAGGACAATAAGGGGGCTGAAGCACCTCCCATATGAAAACAGGCTGAGAAAATTGGGGCAGTTCAGCCTGGAGAAGGCTGTGTGGTGACCTCATAGCAGCTTTCCAATATCTTAAGGGGCCTACAAAGATGCTGGAGAGGGAGTCTTCATCAGGGACTGTAGTGATAAAACAAGGGGTAATGAGTTTAAACTTAAACAGGGGAAGTTCAGGTTAGATATAAGGAAGAAATTATTTATTGAGAGGGTGGTGAAGCACTGGAACAGGCTGCTCAAAGATGTGGTGAATGCTCCATCCCTGGCAACATTCAAGGCAAGGCTGGATAGAGGCTTGGGCAACACAGTCTAGTGTGAGGTGTCCCTGCCCATGGCAGGTGGGTGGAACTAGATGATCTTAAGGACCTTTCTAATGCAAAACATTTTATGATTCTATGATATAAGTGCAAATAGAAATACAAATTAATAACAAACAACTGTTAATTATCATAATTATTTCCAGAATTTTATGATTGCACATTCCAATGCTGTATTTGCTAGGTCTCTCATTCTTAGGGAACAACAGAGAAACAAAGGTTGTTTGACACAGGTCCTGCTTCATTTGTCATGTAAAATCCATGAACTTTCATTTGAACATGTGCTTCCACACTTGTTCAAAGAACAAATTCATAGTTTTACTATTCTTGAAACAGACAAGGATGAAGAGCTCATCAGTATAAATAAACACTGGATCCCAAATGAAGCATTTAACAATTAGTGAGTACTAGCCTTTAATGTTCCATACACAAACTTAGCTCTTCTCTTCTAGAAACATTCTTGGGCCATGACAACATTTAAAATCTACATCTTCCATTGCATTTTTTTCAGAATTAATTGTTTTTAAACACCGTTACGTGGTGACCTAGCATAAACACATTTTGGAATCTTTACTTCTACACCACTGACTTCTGAGTAGTTTATTATGTCACTAGTAGGAATGCTACAATACCCTGCAGAAGCCAGTCACTGAAAGGGAAAGAGAAAAAGAGAAAACATTTTGCAGAAAAAAAGTTTATTCTTTGGAGCTGGCAAAGGATGACAGATGAAGGAACTGTGATTTCAGACTGAGGTTTCAGAAGGTAACTGCTATCACTACCTTGGGATCTGCCACCTATGTTACTCTCACCCTGCTTCTGACTGCATTCTGCTTCTTCCTGTTCCCCATCACCGATCCTCTCCAAAGCTCTATGCCCCTCTGAGTCAGGTCTCTTCTTCCCCCCACACTCCCCTTCCCCCACCTTTTTTCTTATTTTCAGGGCATGAGTGCTGCTTGGGAGTCATGAGAAAGTTTCCTTCTATTCTAATGCTTGGCATCACAGCATTCACTGACAGCTAGAACACTTGTAAAGGACATTTTGCTCCAGTTATGCATTTCAGGGATGCATTTCACCATGCTCTGTGCAGGTGAAAACCAAATATTTGTAGAATATATTGGAAATATATCTTCAGATACTTGAAAATCAGCTAACTTTGGGTTCATGTTACTGGAAGGACCAAAAGCAGAGTGATCTGTGTAGTAAATTTAAGTTTCTACTTCAAAGCATACAGATGATCCAAATCTTCACCAAAAAAGTCATAAATTATTTTTTTAACCTGAGTAAACCAGTATATTCATTCTCTAACATCATCCCTAAAAAAAACCCAGAAAAAAGTGATTTTTCTAAAACCTCCCAAAAAATTTCAGCCTGAGGCCCACGTTCAGCTAACAAAAAAAAAAAAAAAAAAAATTGATCTCAAAACATTAGATTTCAGCACGGTGATAAGCAATAAATCACAGGGTCCTGTTTACTTTTTAACAATCTGTTTACATACGAGTTTTTCCCCTCTCTCTGTATATTTACACAGATACGCAAAGATGATAACGCTATGTCACTTATTAAAATGCTTTCAAGAGCTGAAGGAAGATGTGCAATTTTGAATAGTCAAACGTAAAAACTGATGTGAACATATTACTTCAAACTGAACTAAGATTTTATTGCTCTAGCAAACATTCCATTGGTTTTTCTGGGGTTTTTTACCCCATTCAATGGTCACATTTCAACAGATTCAAAATATTAGCCTACAATACCATAAAACATGTGAAGTTGTTGAATAGGAATTTCAGTGAAAACTGCAGCTCCTGGAAAAATATTGGCTGTTGAGATGCACATGCAAAAAAACAAATTAACATTAAACCAAAGGACAGTACAAGGTGCGGAAGAGGGTATAACCTTAGTTGCTCAATCAGGAAAGATAAAGCCAGGATTTAAGTAGTGTTTTTTTCCTTGCAGAAATAGCTTATAAATAGAGAAGTTAGAATAGGCTAGAATAACTGAAATCAGAACATCAGGGATTGAAGTCCACAGAAAATAAGGATACTAGGTTGAAGGAAAAGGATGTTCAGAACAATATTGTCTTGTAACAATTTTATAGTCTCAAAATCATTTTCTTTTGGAAAAGAATAACAAATGTGTCCTTTTCCAGGGGTGAGTGAAAATTTTTCCTTCCTCTATAATATTGTTTTAAAACTACCTGTTTCAAAAGCCTGAGCACAATTTTCTTACCTGTGTCCCAACAGTCTCTTGGAAGCAGCGTCCAAGCTGAGTTTTAACTGAAACAGGAAACATATGAGGAATGGGTTGTTGATTTGTGTAAGCAGAATGTCCTTTCTGGGTCTTCTGATACGGAAGACCTTGGTAAGAGACCTGTGGATGTACTGGCTGAGGTACTTTTGCTTTTTGTCCTGTTGATGTGCTGTCAATTCTTGAAACTTGATGGATCTGAACTGAGGCTTCAGGGGGATGTTTCACATGGATATTCACTATGTTAGGAGGGAACTTCACTAAAATAATTGAAGGAAAAACACATAAGAAAAATTGGTAGTAAAATATGTCAAAAAAGGTATCTTAGGCACCTCTAAGACATTTATTTTTGTACATCAGAATTTTTACAGAGTGCCATAAAGGGAGTGAAATATAAATGAAGTCCAAATTTGGGGGTTAGAGGGAATGATGAAAGAACACATAGACTCTCATTAACAAAGCAAGAAAATGAAAACTGCACACAGGAAAGAATGACATTATAGGATTGTAAAGACTGCTACACAAACACGGATGTCCAAATTGGCCTGTGTGACATTAATATTTGTGGTCATACTGTGTAATAAGAATCCCATTCAAAGTTCCAGAATTCAAACTGTACTGGGTTATTTTTGGATATATAGTAAGCTTTATTTTCTTTTTCAGATCCATCATCTTTCTCTGGAACAGGGAAACAGCTTCAGATTTCATTTCTTCACCTTTATATACCTGCCAAGTCCTGAGTTTGCCCCTGAAAGAGTTGCCAGCAACTCAACCATCTAAAATCACCACTCCCTCTGCTGAACTTTGAATTCAGGATTTGGCACATAAAGAGGGAGGAAATGTTTTTCAGATACTTCTGTTTTTAAATACAGTTGTAGTTTTAAGTCTGGGTATATAGACTGAGACCCTCCTGTCAATGTAATGTGCACAGAACTGTTTCTGGCTCACAAGCCTCTTTTCGTTGGATGCCCTTTAAACATGTAACTTAAATTACTGACGGGGAAAAGTGAACAGATAGGAGAGATGTGTACAAAGCTCTGTAATTTGTAAGCTGCATAACAGTAAGCATTTACTGTGTCTGACTGGGTCTATCTGGTCAGCATGTACTGCACAGACTACTTGAGGCCAGCCAATCCATTAGACCTAACAGCCCTTCCAAACATCAAGAACCAACAATTATCATCTGATACACTTTTTCTACAACGCATACGAGATTGTTGAGTCTTCTGAATCATTTCCTTGACTCCAGGAGGCCAGACTGCTCTTTGGAACTTGACTGGGCTTCTTAGGAACTTGATTTTCAGTTCTTATTTCAACCTCACAGCTCCATTTCCAAGGAAGTGTATTTCATTTATTTAGGTGTTTTAAAATTACATTATTTTGTAGAGATAGCTTTTGGTTTTCATATTACTTTTATTTCTCTAGGAATATTTTAGTATTAATCGGTCTCACACAGGAATTCCTTAAAAGAAACAAACCTATTTTTACTCTGCCCTGCATTGTTTCATTTATGAAAATATGAAAAACATATTGCAGATGAAACATCAGCAATAAAGTAGCAGAAAGTCAGCAAAACATGGCTGCAGGGCCCTAACAGCTCTTCAGATCTTGCCTGTATCAGAAAACAACCTTCAAGCAAAACTTATGCTGCATGAGTTCTGTTAGAGGTACACCCACAAAGAAGGGTCCGGCATTACAAGGAGCAGCCGTAAGGCCCTTCTTAGGCTATTAGACTGCTTTTGCATAGTCTGGCTGTGAAAAAAACAAAACTCACCCCAATGTAACTACTAACATACATTTTTATGTATGAAGATGGATCCCTTCAACTAGTTTCTCCATCCAGCTGATAAATCTACAGAATATATTAGCCCTCAAAAGAAATCTCTGAATTGCACTGCTTTAATCCATTAATCCACCTGGAGATGTTCAGATGCTTAAAACATCAAATTTAGGCTGGTTCCTCCCATGTAGTATTATTACCACAATCCTCTCCAGGTCTTGGATCATTGCCTAGATGTGCTGATTATTTTTTATTTCTGCCAGCCATTTCAGGATAAAATGTTTTATTCTTTCCTTGAAAGAAAAGAAACATTCCTCTGTCAACAATCCAACAATGGCATTTGAGCATGTAAAGAGAAGAAAGGGCATTGTGACTGCTGATGGTTCTGATGAGGACTTGAGGGCCAGGAAAAAAAAAACATTTAAGAGGTCAGACTCTTCAGCAATGAGAAGTCTTTTGTGTGTTTTGAGACAGCAACTCCAAATCTGAAAAAAAACCCTGTGTCTTAAAATTATTTTATGGTCCACCATATTGTCTAAAATAATTTGTTCAGGAATGAAACAGTCACAGAAATAAATTGCTGCTTTGCTAAGTGTCTAGGTAATTATAAATTACATTCTCCTTTCCCTCTCCCTCCCTTTTTTTTTTTTGTCTTTTAGAGTCAGAGAAGTTCTGGGTAGCTTTAGGAACTAATACTCCATCATGTCAGTGGAAAATATTTCCCACTGGACTGTGTAGCAGTCCCTAGAGAACAAATCCATTGAAAAGATGGAGCAGATACTTATAAACGTTTATAAAATATTGTGTTTCCAGGAGAATACTGTCAACACTTCCTTCACAGCTATGTCCCTTTCTGGAAACAGAAATACTACATTAGATTACGTTTTATCACAAACACACAAATAGTTTGGCCTCTTTTAGCAAAGTTATTCAGCAACTAGTTGCCAACAACTGAGCCTCCTCACATCTTTCCCCCATATATTTTGTGTTTACTCAGAGGTAACAATCTTGGAGAGGTAATTGTAAAAACACCCTTGACAAGAAAGAAAAAGCAATCTGGCAATTCAAACAAACATTATTTGCCTGGGCAAAATGTGATTAACATTACAGCTTTTCTTGTTTCTGATGAGCTGCCTTCTTCACAGCATTAGCAGTAGGAAATCCCTACCATTTTTATGTCATATTGTTATATGACCTGGAAAGAATGTTCTATTTAATTGAATCATATCATGGCCTATCTACACTAAAAAGTTCACCACAAAACTAACTTATAGACTCTACCAAGTGATATAACAAAGATAAACATGGACTGTAGTTTTACTTTTACTGATTTAGATTTTGTTATGTTGAAAAACATTTTCTCTTCCCTCCACTAGAAATCAAAAAACTACCTGCTACTTTCTATCTAGGTATACTGCAATTTATGGACTCTGTTCAGCCAGAATCATTCTCTTTTTGAACATGCCTGCACTCCTGGAAGAAGGCCCCTGCATTATCCTTAGACTCTGTAATCACCATTAGATTCCACTGAAAGCAAATTAAATTTATCTATAAACTCTTTTTAATAGCACTGTTATTGCTTATTATTTCAGCCATTAAGGAAAATACTTTCTAGTCATTCCGGTGAGCTCATGACTTAAGTTGTGTGTGAAGATTCACACTAGGTAGACAGATCATTGTCTTTACTGGTTGGATACATAAGATAAAATTAATTAAATAATATTAATGAAATTAATAAAATCAACTCTAAAGGAAAAAATGTCTATCAAGAAAAAAGTTACCTTTAACACCTTGCTGTCCAGACATCGTCAGTGGTAGAGTATGAGTAGAGTGGATAATTTGTGATCCTACAGCCTTGTTCACCTGTTGTGGGTGATGGTAGAGTTTTTGGGCATTGGCAGTCTGTACAGGGATCTGACAGAGTTTACCGGTGTAATTAGGAGGGCACTGGCATTTATCTCTAGAACTACACTGGCCTCCATTCATGCACGGAAGGTGGCAAATAACTGAAATTAAAAAATAAAGAAAAATTTTGTTAATGACTTCAGCTTTAGTATTGTCTGACCACATATCACACACAAGTTGAGTATAAAATGAGTAGGGCTGGGCCCTTCATTCCTAGAGCATCTGAGGAATGAATATCCATCTGACATGTGCTTTTAATTGCCTTGTGGTAGAACCACTTCCCTTCCTCTCCTTGTGACCTCTGCCTGTTCACACCTTCTTCCAATGACAAACCCTCCATTTGACCTCTGCCTGTTTTGCATCTTCTCTCCATGACAACCATGCTAAGCACATTCTCCTCTTAGAAATTCAGTCTATTTTAGCTCATTAGGCTATTAAGCAAGATGCTAAATTAATGTACTGCTTGGCTGCACCTCTTAATCACAGTTTTGTACAGGTATTTTTATTTAGTCCGTTTCCAAAAATCCTGGATCATCTACATTTCCCTGGAAGACTGTGGAAAAACTCACCAGGAAGTAGACAGTACTAAGGATAAATTTTCCATTTTCACTTTAAGCTTTGGTTGTACTCTGGAAAACCATGTCTTACTGAGTATCCAGACTTTTGCTTAACATTTATCTCCCCAATAAAACAAGCTAATTTGTATACCCACCCACACAGATAATAAAAATATTGAGAGATTCTATTAAAATTATTTCAGAGACAAATTCCAAAGTATTAAAATATTTTAACTGCAATATAAAGACAAGGGTAATTACTTCTGTACCAGCTAGTACTTGCACATTTACAACAATATAAATGATCAAATGAAACATGAAAAATGTCAACATCAAATGAAAACATTTCTTAACTCAGCTACAGACAGTAATAAGGCACGGTTCAGCACTTTCTAAAAATATGATGTGAGACTTTATAATCAACCATAATCTAGCTGAGCTGTCAACATTTTCAAGAGCTGATGTAAAAACAACAGAAAAAACACTGAGTTTTTGTGCAAGACAAACTAAGGTAATTTTTTGAGAAACCAAAGAATTCTTGAGAAATACCATACAGTGTCCATTTGTCAGCTCTAGGATAAGATTCGGACTAAAAATAAATAAATAAAAATCTAGACTTTGCTGTAATTATGGCCTTTTGCTGGACTGCTGGATCAGTCTATACCGAATTACAATAAAAATGAGAAACTGGGGAGAATGCAAGGTAATTAGGAACCTAGTACTTACTATTCCAATAAGTGTAATCTCTGGACAACCACAGCCTATTGCCATTATTAATAACATAAAATGTCAGTATTGGAAAAGGTACCCTTGTGTTGCGTGTTGCAAGAAGACAAAGTAAGGCATTCAGCAGCTCAAAGAGCTCCAACCCAGCTGCATAATTCATTTGGCCCAGAAAGAGCACTCAAGAAACAGCGCAATCAGCCTAGCTTGTCACAGAGCACCCTCATATTGTACTGACAGGGTCTGGAACGGCAATGCCTGATTGCCAGATAGGTCCACACGCAAACGTAAACAGCCAGATATGTTGTTCTTCCACTCTGTTCTACAGATGTATATTTAATATTTTTCTTATCTCATATTTTCATTTCATATAAACTGACTGAAAGTACTTAAAGCTGTAGCACTCTGCTAAAAGGCCTAGTTGACTTTAGAAGGCTACCCACACCAGTGCAGGCTTCACTTTCCTGGGTGCCAGTGCTGTTGGGATTTCACCTGAGTGAATAGAAGACATCCTTAAAAGAGTGGCTGTTACTTTAGGGCAAAATGAAGGATTTTTGATCCCAGCAGTAATCAAAGCCTGACAGCTACTTGTCTCTCTCTGAAATCATTTCTCCCTGAGCAGCCATAAATGAGGAGGTTCACTGCAATGGCAACAACATACAAAGAATCTGCCTGAGCAAGGTTGAAAGCTAAGGTGATTTTCCTGCAAAAGCAACATCACACAATAAACCAGTTTAAAGTAGCATTAAGGGGACAGCAATTTTGTGTTTTAAAGAAGTACAGTGAAACAAAGGCAAATAAAAGTAGTCTCACTGAGGGATGCCTTGAGTACAAGAAGCCTATGTTACAGGTCTTCTTCCCAACCTTCCTGGACTCAAGGCAACCAGGTAACATGCAAAATCCAGCTTTTAAACAGTATTAATATACCCATTATCTCCACCAAAATACATTAATTTCTTCCAAACTCCTGTTTCTGTAAATTAGTGAGTGCCTGGAAGGCCATGTCACATGCATATCTCTGCATTACAGGATGGTCTTCAGGCTTTCCCCTCCTGCAGGAGTCCACTGGGTAATGAACGGGCATGTGAAAAGCTTTTGTTTTCAAGCAAAAAATACTAAAAGTGCTAAAAAAGCCTGAGAAGGCAAAATACTGATAGAAAAGAGTTCATTCATGTCCCTTTTTGTAACCATTTGCCATGGATATTCACACAAATAATTTGTGCAAGTAAGTGCAACCAAATACCACTGAAAGGTCTAGTATGAATTTTAGTAAAAATTTTAGTGTCTCAGTATTTACATAAAACAGAAAATAAAAATTCCAAGCTGCTCACATCATCACATGATGAAAATCACTCAGCCAACTGATTTCTGAACTGTTATATTGATTTACATCTCTTGAAGGTTTGGCCTAATGTATAAGGAATGAACTTTGAATAACAATATTCTGAGAATATAAAATTCTGTAACAAAATAAATATTCTGAAACATACAATTTTAAGTTATATTCAGCTGTGTAAAAAGAAATAGGATAAGATCACCAGGCTAAACTGAAACCTTGATAATCTCAAATGGTAAATATTATGAGAACTTTCAGAAAAAGGAGAAACACTGAAAAACTATCTGATAATTTTAAATAGATAATAAACATGCACACACTGATTGCGGTGTTTCCTCATGTAGTTTATAGCCAGGAGAAAGGGCTACATTTGATTATGACACAGGCACGCACTTCACCAGAGATGGAATTACACACAGACCATTTAAGAAAAGTGAACTGAAGGGAGGTAAGCCTCCAAAAAGGCAGAGGAAGGAAACACTACATTTCCTCAACAAGGCTGTGGAAATCTCAGGTTAATAAAGACCAAAAAGCCCTGGGGAAAGGACCACTTAAGATAGTAACAGGATATAAAGCTAGGGTGTGTTTGAAAAGCTCAGCTTCTGATGAAAGTTTCTTGATTTGTTTTGTTTTGTCATTGAGGTTAAAAAACTTAAACAAACAGAATGGCTGAACACTGCTAGAGGCATAGGGGACATTCCCAACAAAAACCAGACCCAAGCACTGGGAGAGACCATCAGAAGATACTGGACTGGCCAGCTGTTGTATGTTCACAACTGACATTCAGACAAAGGGCACACTGGAGCTTGATTCTCACTAGGCTGTTGCCATTTCCTCTGAAAATGGGAGGAAAAAGATAAAAATATCCATTAGGATGTGAAACCCTCTAGCTGTTCAGAGTCTGATAAGAATGTGGAAATAGGCATGTACAAGATTACAAGAAATTTCAGATAACACATGGGTATATCTCACAAACAAAATAAAATATTAATGGAGCTAAGAAAGGCAACATATTTGTCACTTAGGTTTGCCATAAGCCAAGTCTCTCAACTGTCTCTTAAAGATCAGCCAACATATGATTGGACAAATTTAACAATATCTTTATTAAATGAATATATAGCCTTTAGAAATGTAGGGACAGGTTTAAATGATTACAAACACATTAAGTATTTTTGTTATCCTTGGGCAATTAATTGGTAATAACAAGCTCTGATTTCTCTGGCATCCAAAGGCCTTAACTTCCCACAGCTTGTGACAGCTTGGTGGGTATCACTATTCAAATTGAGTCAAATAGAGAAGGTGTGTTGAGATGCTCCCACAGGGAGTCTCTAAAAGGCTGAATGCGTATTAAAAGAAGAATGTTTGCAACATGAATCTTGATAAAGCGGTCATGGCTATGAGCTGGAAACAGAATAGGCCGTGAAATCATCAACAAAGAAACTAGGAAACCACTGATATTCAGTTTGTCCATGTAATTACATCATCTAATTTGTTTTCAAGGTACACAAATAACCTTGAACAGCTCCAGATGAATATAATCAAGCCCAAATGTTTTCATTTAATCAAAATGATGTGCAACAAAAATTCCAAGCACCTAAATCCTCCTAATTCTTAAAAATTAGCCCACACTTACCCAAACAAGTCCTTTGGATAGATGGAAACTCCCTTCCTGTAACTAGTGTTGACTGGTTTTGAAATGTTCTTCATCTGACTTTCCATATTCCTTTTTCTTTTACACCTCAGGGCACATGCAACTTTGTCTCATTTTCCCTCACCACTCTTTGCCTTTTCTACTTACATGCTATCAACTATTCAATTACATCAACAGGTTAACGAAAACCTTAAACTGCTCAATAGGCTACAATATTTCTACTGGGTGCATCACAAATCAGCACATTAATTTTGTTTCCAAGTACTACACAGTTATCCAGCATTACTACATGCCCCACAGCTGTTGGGCATCTTTCATCCATGCTGTTAGCAAGCACACAGAAAGCACAGGCACCAGCACAGAGTTCCACCAAATGCTTTTCCACAGGAAAGAGAGGCCATTCACTGAAGGGAAGCACTGACATACGCAACATTGTATTTCAACAAATCTAAAGAGAAACATTCTATCCCAACAACAAAACACAAGTTTTAAAGTAAATCTGAAGGTAAGAGCTCCAGCAGCAGATGAAAAATGCCCTTTTGTGCTCATCACTGAAAACAGGAAAGTGATGCCCTGCTCATGTGTATAACCTAGTTACCACCCACAAATCCCTTGTTGCCTACAACTGCTATTCCCTGATCCGAACTGCAAGGACAGCACCCGATTTGGTTCCAAACATAAGCAAGCCTCTAGAAATGGCTAGTCTCTGCTACCGCTGAGAGAGCAGTCACCGTGGGTGACAAATGGCAGTATTGCATGGGGGATGAGCTTCCCATCACAGCACTTTTTAAATGATATTTCTAGTATTCAACAAGAAAAGAAAAATGTTTTCAGGGTCTCCTCTGGTTTCCTTTGTTAAATGCAATTCTGTGCACAAACAATGTCTTAAGAACTCTGGTAGATTAATCCCCTGTAATATGCATAATAACGTGCAAATATATTTTGAAAAATGCATAAAAGTGGTTTTGGAAAATCAGTACAGGAAATGTGGATAGAACAAGAGTGCCCACCTTCTCAGCTGGGTACACCAAAAAGATACAAAGTAAAAAAATACAATGAAAGAATTGTCATATAGAAATCTCTCTAGTAAATAGCTTCATTTGGTTTATTGCTAGTTTAAGTAGCCTTAAATTGGCTTACACAAATACAAATTCCCCTAAAATGCCATGAATTTAAACATGTAATATTTTTACATTGAAAATTGCAAATTAGTATGAATGACAGATGACAGAACACCATAGGTAAGTGGCATACTTCAAACATCGTTATTTCAAATTACATTTCTTTATTAATGCAGGCTGTTTTTATCAGACTTGATGACTAGCATGATGAATAGAAGCACCAAAATCTAGTTTGGTTTTATACTCCCAGGATTTTGTTTCTCCTTATTCTGTTCTTCTGTGATTACAACTATCATCAACATAATATATTCAAAGCTATTATGTTTCTTTGCATATGAACTCCCAAGTTAAATTTCACAAAAAAAATACAGTAGTCACTTCAGTGGGTGCATTAACATTCACATTTGTTCAGTGAGCAAGAAATAAAACAATTGAAAATATTCAGAAGTGGGGGAAAAAAAAAAAAAAGCTTTATACAATTCAAGGTGGCATGTTTCATTATCCCAGATTTCCAACTGGAAAATAATAAAAAGGAACTCTATCTAATGTGCTCCCTTATACTGTCACCTTCACACTGCTTATCAGTAGATGTGTAAATATTATAACAAGGATCTTATCAAACAATTTCTCCTCTGAATGCTGTAATACTTTAATAGAAATCATCCTAAAAGGTTGAGCATGATGCTGAAGACAATTCAGATGTTTTCTCTGGAAAGAAATAAGATCTGCAATACTGCAGGAAAATATTTCAAACAGTGACCTACCTCAAACCTAATGTTACGGTAAGAAAAAATATGCATATGCAGCTGCTAAACTGGGTTCTCAGCTATTGTGAATTAACATGATCACTGACTTCACTGCAATTTGTCCTATATTTTTAAGCTATTATTACCAAAGGATCTTTAACAAAGTAATGCACTCCCACTTGGGAATGAGATCCAGAGTATTGCTGTTTATCCAGACAAGTAAACCAAATTATTGCCAAAATAAACAAGCTTTGTGGTACTATTCCTGTCTGGATCATGCACGTTTTCTGGAGAATTAAAAAAACTCCACAAAACAGAAGCCTCAAGGAAAATCAAGAGGTAGCAAAAAGAACAGTCCTGAAACAAATTTAACACTTCCAAAATGCAAACTTTTTGCATATAAATGTTGTTTTCTGTAGGTAAAATTATTTTCTTACATTTACACTGCTAAAGTGATTTAAAAAACCCCTGCAACACCAGGGATAAATGCAGAGTGATAACATTTCTCGGGAATTATATCTAGTAACTGAATAGCATCTCTTTCTCTCACAAAACAATATTAACACTAAGCTGCGTTGCAGGGGTCATTTTGTTGGTTTGCAGTTGAGTGCATTATGACATTTTAAGACTGACAGCATTAAAGATATAAGCAAACATCAGAGTCCAAGTATGGACTCAACTAATAAGGCATTCTTGAGCAAGAGAATGAATCACGTTCAAGTGACCGCAACTGTCTTCATGCCACTCTAACCCAGCTGCAACCACATTTGACTCTGTGAAGAGGTCCAAAGCAGCAGGTCACCTCTAAAAATCCCAGAGTAAGGAGATCTGTGAAAATGCCACATACAGATGTACACACCTTCCTTTAATAAAATACTACGTCTTTATCCAGAAACTACTGACAAGGATACACGAGTCTTTGAATATATTTTTTCCTGCTAAGAGCACTCTAAACTTCTAAACATTACAAAAACATCAGGCTTTTAAAACTGATTGCTTTTGGGAGAAGACAAACTGACCTAGAAATGCAACACTAACTCTACCATATAATGGCAGAAGAGATAGAATACCCATATTTCAGAGTGAGGAATCCAGGCAGAACAATTAAGGGGAAGAGTTTTAGCCTCCATCTCCTGCTGATGGTTTAACACAGCATTTGTTTGCCAGTTTCCAAGGACATGCAGGTTGGTGCCTTCCTTCTTCCTTGCTGAATCATTAAAATCTTTTCACACTTTTCTACCCAATTTATTCCTATCAATTCTACTTTAAATTTTTGCTTGTCAAAGAATCCTTACTGAAGAAAAATCTCATACAAAGACTTAGAGAAAAACACATTTTTGAGGACTGGATTCAAAGCACTGTTCTTAGTTTGAATCTAGTCTCACAACTGAACTCAGTAGAGTTGAGAATCACTGACTAGAAGAGCAAGTAGTAGTCACTAAAGCTATGTGGACAGGCATGATTTTACACTGGAAAATATACTGCCAAGAATCTTGGGGAATTGTACTTGCTCTAGAAGAAGTCTTCCTCTCAACAGAAACAAAGAAAGAAACTCCTGAACAGCCCTCTCTTTCAGTCACTCTCCCTATTCTATGAAATGCCATGCTGCCCACATTAATAATTTAAAAAGAGATATTGCGCTAAGGAAGCTCAATAGCTGTTATCATGCCTATGGCAAATTTGATGATTTGTCAATTCTGTTGGCATATGCTTATATTTGTGAAGAAAAACCTTACTGATATACTATGCCTGTTGTAGCCATGACCATTTTCAGGCTGCAGTCATATCAATTTACAAAATAAATTTTCTACACTTCTCCATAGACAAACATGAATTTTCTTCGCACTATGCATGTTGACAACATAGTTCCAAAACCAGGAATTACAGCAGTGTGGGGCTTTTTTCTTGTTTTTTTGTTTGTGTTTTTTTCACTAGTTTTCTCAAACTCCTCCATGTATCGCTATCAACATCAAGCTTTAACAAATCACATAATACCTTAGAGCCTAATTGGAGGAATGTCTGTGATGCTACTTAATGCAGCACTACATGGCAGTTACAAAGGAAGACAAGTAGAAGACAGCATCACAAGATCAGATTACTTACATCTTAAGGCATTTTACACTTTCATATCTCCCAACAGCAAACCTGCTATTTAAAATTCATTCTCTTAGCTGGTAAGTACAGTTTCAGCTTCTTAGTTGATCATTATCTCCATGAGCAACTGAGCTTTGTGTGAGCTGCTGAAAGGTTGCCCAGTGATTAGAATCACCTAATGGCAGTATCAATTCACTATAAATAATGCAGTAACTAACAAATTAGGTATAGACTAGAAAAGAAGAACTGTCTACTTATGGAAAAAGGGGAAGGGATGCTGTCTTCCATGAGGATGGAAAGCTGTGAGATCCCATCCAAGGAAAAACAGAATCATGTAGGTACTGCCTTAGTTTTCTGTGTCTGTCTTAGAGTTGAATAAGTTTCTAGATCTCCACTGCCTGTAATGTAAGTTTCAACATGCACCTCATACACAGATGCTGACATTTAAGCTGTTGCAGTCTACATGGTTGTCCTACTAGATATCAGATCATTCATTATGAACCCATATCAATGGTGGGGTATCATTCTTTAATGGAGACTACGGTGTCAACTATGGGAGATCCTGATATTGAAGGCTGGGGAGCAGGTTCAGATCATAAAGGACAAAGCTGCAATACATTTTAGAGAAATATACCTTTAAAATATCACACTGCTTGGTAACCATCAGACAAAAAGGCAAAATGTCCCAAGAAACATGTTAGCAATTGGTCATGCATTTGTTATGCAAAGGTTCTGAAGACCACATAAGCAGCAAAGCTGACGCTGGCCAGGTACATCAGCATTTTTACCATTTCTGAATAACATTTATTTAACTGACAGAATAACAGGTATTTAAGCTAACATTCATCCCATTTAATCTTTTGTGCCTTTTTGAGCTAAGTTAGGCTTGCTGTTTCCTGAGGTTTCCCACTCTTTCAATAAAGACAGGCTCACCCATCAGGCTATTCAGGCCATCCGTAGGCCAACCTGCCATGAAGGTGTCTCTCACCACCAACTCAGCTCCTGATTCAGGCACCTCAGTAAGATTTGGTGAGTGGGATGAACCCCCCAACCTTAGATCCAAAGGGTCTATAAACACAAATCCACTGCATCCCACACCACAAGACATCCTCCAATTACAAAATTATGTTTAGAACAGAAAAAAGAAAAGCCATAAAAACTGCAGTCATTTAAAAAATTTCCATCATTTCCAAGTATCAGGAGACTGCTCTCTGATTAACATTACCACAGTGCTCATTTTTGTGTGAAAAAGTTTACGAGAAGGATAAAGTAGGAATAGATTCTTTCAAGTGGATACCCATTAACACACAAATCATAGCTCATAATCCAGACGTCCCTGGACTAGTTAAAAAGCATTAGCTATCTAAGATTTTCTGGCACTGGCTACATCACAAGAGATTGGAAAGTTTTCTAGGGAGTTGACCTTGAGGAGGTGACACAATATAAATATATTAGGAAGGATATTATTCAGAGTTTGAGTAATAAATTAGATCATAGGAGACCAGCAAAAAGCAAGAGACTCAAATCCTGGAGTTCTGAACGAGGAAAGGAGCAGAGTCAGTGCTAGTGAGTAGGAAGGATAAAGGTTACTTTGCAGAGAATGTACAGTTAGAAAGCCATTAAAAACCATACCATTTCAACGTTTTTTATTGTGGTTCTTTTAACAATACATAATAGCTGCATAAACTGTTGCACAAGCTGTGTGAACCTAAAACATAGTCAGCATTCTGACTGGTCACGTCCAGTTCCAAGCAATTAAGCCATGCACCCAACTCCCCTGAGCCTTATACAACCCCATTGATAAGCTTCACACTGCAGTTGTACCTGACCCTGTGTGCTGAAAGGTACAAAAAAATCCCTTTGCCCTCATTTTCCCAAAGGACATTCTTAGACCTATATAACTTCCGATTAGATTGAAAAAAGGTAAGCACTTAGATATATACATAGCATCTAACATAATAGGCTGAAATTAATATAATAAAATAATAAATAAGAGGGACACGGTTGGACACATCACATGTGCAGAAAGGTAATATTACAGCTTAAGTCATGAAACGGAACTTCTCCAGTGGTCTCCAAAGCAGGGTTTGCTCAGCCCAGGTGGTGTGCAAGGCAACCTACTGGGATGCTGGAAAGAAATATGTTTTGTGCCATTAATAAATAATTTTTGTGGTTACTTTATCTCATCCATTTTTAATTTCCATTTTATGTATGTGCTATAAACCACACATATACACATGATATATCCAGTAGCACACATAACCAATAAATAAATATACATATATTGGAAGTGTGTGCTCTATACAATCTATGGACAGAGGCAAACCCTCTCAGGGAGAAGTTGAAGAGCTAATGTTCGTAAATTAGAACATGAAAAGTTGTTGAAAGTTCCCCTAAACTTGAAGTATCTGAATAATATCAAATAGAAAATTTTTACTTCCATAGCTCAGCTTACAATCTTTAAACTAAACTTAAAACTCAACCAACATGACAAATTAACAAAGTATTCAGCTGAATAAAATACAGATGAGAAACACTCTCTGTGACTGGGTTTCTTAAAACCCAACCCCAACCTCATTAAAATCATCCTGTGCAAGCAGCAAATATCCAGTTTTCCTTCTATTCTTGACTGGAATCCCTTTAAACTTTGCAAAAGGTTTGTGAAAAAAACCAAACACACCTCCCCCCCCCAAAAACAAAACCAAAAAACCAAAACCAAAACCAAAAAAACAAAAACAAAGCAACCAAACAAAAAACAACACCAAAAAAAAAATTTCCAAAAGCTTACAATTCCCACACACTAACTTGATTCACATTTGTGAAGTAAATCCCTTGCTGAAAGTTCACAGTTCACTTTTAACAATTCAGGGGTTTTTTTATGGATAGATTAAAAATCTACAGAATTTAAATGTGTGTGTAAGGAAGATATAGTTCATGTTCTAAAAGAAAGATCCAGAAATCTGTGTCTCTACACTACAAAACAGGCCTCTCAGTTACAGTGATACTCAAATCTAAGAACTAATTATAGGTGGAAGGATAGGTGAAAAGCTATATAGGCTACACTGTGCAGATACAGGGCAATTATCTGGAGCAGAATAAACAAAACCAAAATAGACAGTAGAGGGGCTGAATGAGGAAAGACTGCAATCAGTAGAGCAGCAATAGCTGCTTGTTTCCTTCTGGTTGTGTGGTGTTCAAAAGGACACATTAAATACAAACCCATTTGCTAAACAAATCTATCCATGATAAATGCCATATTTTAAACAGTAAAGAAATTTGTCAGACTCTTCTGTGTTTGCATAATTCAAAGGCAACTTTCTTCTTTTTTAAGCCAAAGTTGGCATATATTTGATCTTCAGTGAGGTATGTGCAAAGACATTTGGTTTAGCAATAATAAAATGATAGCTGTACAAGGTAGTGTGTTTATTTGAATACGCAACAATGTAATCATTCAAATAAATGCTCTCTTAGCTCTTTTTTTACAGTACTTCAAGTCAGATGTACATAAACTAATCCCTATAAATTAAAACCATACACACTAAAATAAAGCATTATGCATTTTAACTTTATGTTCTGGTTTTGCTTTAACTTTGAGGGAACATACTCAGTGTGGTTTTGAATGGCTGCAGGTGTGGATTTTGTACCATTTCCATTTGTGGTTTTTCCTATGACTGCACATCCAAAAACTGTGTTGACTATAATATATGGTCAGATGAATGCCCTGAGAGCAGATGGACTTTTGTTTCACAGGGATGGTCTGAAGTCCTTAAGGTGAACAAGAAAGTAGAAATGAGTTGCTAACTGGCTTGTCTAAGTTTAGCCTCGTTAAAATCATCTGTCTGAACAATCCATTTTCTTTAAATTAGCATCTGGCCTCTGTTAGACTCAGACGGGAAAATGCCAAATTTGAATAATTATTTTAAGGTTATGAAGAAAGAGCTCACAGATGCTTAAGCTGTATGGTAGAAACCAGAACTATTTGTTGATGACAAGTACTGATAAACACATGGGGGACAGAAAGCATTCCTTCTGAACAGATGTGGATATCAGCAACAAAATCCTTAAGATATAATTTTTCTTTATAATATGAGTATAGGTGGCCAGTGATTCAAAATGCATTAAGACCCTGAGTGCTGCTCAAACAGCAGTGATATATTTTCATTACAGAGTAGAATTTTAGACCACTAATGATTCAGATTATGAAAGCCTACACTACAATACCTGGATTTTAAGTAAATTAACCCATTTTCCTCTCTGCTCAAATTTACTTTATAGAACAAAGGGAGACTGGAAAAAACCTATTTCTGTTAAATTGATGCTCATGATAAGTGGTTCCTCCCTAATTGTTTTACATTGGCTCTTCAGGCTGGGAAATATCTTTTTTCCTAGTGTCTTCCATAAGACAGAGGATGCAAACAATTTTTAAAGCAGTTTCACTGTTATTTTGTCCTTCTTTTTACTTCATCCATTCAGTCCAGCGTCTGAGAAAAAATACTTGGCCTTCATTTTGCTATAGCTGTTACAGTGCTGACGCGTGAATAAATATTTCAAGCATGGTCATCAATTAATACAGACTAAATTTCAAATTACCAGCTAAAGCAGTGAATAAACTCTCATGTCCTGATGCTTTTATTTATTTATTTATTTTTACCTGGGAGAGACACTGACAGACTGACCAACTTCCTTGACAACTGTTGCAGAAAAATTGAAAAGTTAATCTTTTAACCAAGTTGTCTGAGAATTCTGAAATTTTCAAGTTCCTGTCAGTGTCTGTTACAAGAAAAAGTATTTCACGGCAGAAAAAAAAAAAATGGAAAAGGAAAAATCATAGAACAATAAAGCCTGACAAGGGATAAATGATAATTACTGCAGCAGGAGTACAAGCAAAACTTTTACCAAATAAAGCTACAAGGTAGCCACCAAAGAGACAGCAAAGGACTAAACTGATTTGGTTCTTTCATCATAACTACTTCAGAAAAGGATAATACTATGGCAAGTTCAAGTGCAAAACCCGAGAACAGTTGAAAGTAACACTTCTCTCTTACAGAGAATATGCTACTGAAAACAGACTATTAATTGTCATATGCTGTTATTGAGCTAAGTGGTTATTCCTAAAATAAGCTCATCAATTAGGATACCTGATGGAACATAATCAAATTGACAAAGGAAGCATTTAAAATACATTAATTCTCCTCACTTATGTGACAAAAGGAATTAAAAAAAATTCTGCGTAACATTTGTTACCAATTATTTTAAATCTGTCATTGGAGAAGCTACATGTATATCTGCTAAGTCTCAGCTGAAGCCATAAGAATAGTGTTTTGCTGGGGCACAAATTACACAGATCAGACATGATGGCTCATCTATCCAGACTAACATCACCAAGGAGTAAAACCAACTTCATAATAGAGAAGAAAGCATCTCTTGCAACATGTTGCCATTCTAGCAACTCTTACTAAACCCAGCACAACAAAGAGTAAAGTATGAGGGGTAGAAAAATGAAGTGTACACCTCACAACCTGCCAAAAGATTCTGTAAAGCTCATAAATCTACACAAACATTTCTAGAAGCTGTTTGTCTTTTATATGTCTTCACATGCCATCAAATTTGCTCTCCAATATTATTTACAGCCAATGCCTTTCATACCATGCAATAATGAAAAATCTTCCTCAAATGTCATAGTCACATGGTAACTGGCAGCAAGAAAAGGCCATTCGTTGCTCTTAGATTTCCTGTCATTCACTAACTATGGATAAAAATGTGCTGGCTTGCTTACAGGTCATTGCCATTTTTTAAAAAATAAATATTTTAAATATAATAATAAATATAATAAAAATAAAATGCAATAAATAATAAAAAGCAATGCTAACTTCTATAGCATTGATAGAAATTCATGATCATGTATGTCTGAACAAAATTCTAATATTCTATTAACATTTTGTAAAGTAATTGCTTTACATTTTCATACCTCTAAATAATTATGCTCCTAGACTCTTACATAGGAAATTCTGCAAGAATAATAATTACATAGTGAGCCTTTTTACTAAGCTCCCTTTGAATAACCTATTGTTTTAAAATATATTGGTCAAACTTTCTTTCATTACTTTCAACAGAAGACCAAATAAAATTTGAGCAGAATGTTTATGCTGCTTCTTGGAAGTTGCTGTCTATACATAATTGGAAACTTCTGGACAACCTCAATTATCCAAAACCACTTGTACAAAGTAAACACGGTAAAACAGGAAAATTTTTTGACACAAAATTCCAATAGGGAAAGTGCCAACATCCATTAGGCAATATAATAGGGTGAGTTGGAACTAGATGATCCTTAAGGTCCCTTCCAACCCAAACCATTCTACGATTCTATGACAATTTGAGCATTATTGCAGCAGTGTACAGGATATGCAGATCCATGCTGAAAGTTTTAAAATTTATTATTAAATCAATAATGCCCTTCGAAATATGAACGACCAGATATATTTTTACTTTGGACACCATGTCACCAAAAGATGTCTGGCAGATCTTTATTATCATGTTAATATAGGACCAGAGACAAATAGACATTTTATGGATGAGAAAAGAAGAAAGCAGGATGGATAAACAAGTCTTACAAGGAAGACTGGCTTACACAGACTGCAGGCCACAACACACACATATGACATCACTCTCAACCTCATAACAACTGCCTACAAAGACCAGTGAAGCTGTAGGAGAAACACTTTAAGGTTCACTCAAATTTAATGAAACAAGAAATATAGGGTTCCTAAAAATCTGCCCTTCTTCCAAAGAAAAGCACACAATAAAATACTCCCTTATCCCTACTAACAGCCTAAGTAAACTAAGGTTGTGCACAGCAAAGCCATGAGGAGAGATAACTGTGCAGGTTATATGGAAAGTGATCAGAAGAAAAGGGGAAGAGAGTGTTAAAAGAGATACTGATGAGCATTGAAGAGCAATATAAAGGGGATTAGCAGAGCAACAGTTTTATCACCATCTGTGATACAATTCTGTCCTATGGTCTTGGGAAAAAAACCCTTAAACTCTCCTTGGTCTCCAACTGCAGTATGGGACTGGCAGTGTTCAATATCTTTTTATGTGACACAGGCAGTGGGATTGAGTACACCCTCAGCAAGTTTGCTGAAAACACCAAGCAGTACGGTGCAGTCAACACACTGGAGGGAAGGGATGCCACCCAGAATGGCCTTGACAGGCTTGAGAGGTGGGCCAAGGCCAACCTCATGAAGTTCAACAAGGCCAAGTGCAAAATTCTGCACGCGGGTCAGGGCAGTCCCAAACACAAATACAGGCTGGGTGGAGAATGGATTGAGAGCAGCCCTGAGGACTAAGACTTGGGGTGCTGGTTGACAAGAAGCTCAACATGAGCCGGCAGTGTGAGCCAACTGTATACTGTGCTGCATCAAAAGATGTGTGACCAGCAGGTTGAGGGAGATTATCCTGTTCCTGTACTCTGCTTCATCAGACCCCACTTGGAGTACTCTGCTCAGCTCTGGCATCCCCATCACAAGGGAGACGCAGACCTGCTCGAGCAAGTTCAGAGGAGGCCATGAAGATGACCAGAGGGCTGGAGCACCTCTCCTATGAAGACAGGCTGAGAGAGTTGGGCTTGTTCAGCCTGGGAAAGACTACACTCCAGGGAGACCTTAGAGCAGCCTCTCACTACCTAAAGGGGGCCTAAAGAAATCTGGAGAAGGACTTTATAAGAGCATGTAATGACAGGGCAAGGGGGAATGGCTTTAAACTGAAAGAGGATAGATTTAGATTAGATATAAGAAGAAGTTCTTTACTGTGAGAGTGGTGAAGTACTGGAACAGGTTGCCCAAAGAAGTTGTGGATGCTGCATCCCTGGAAGTGTTCAAGGACAGGTTGGATGGGGCTTTGAGCAACCTGGTCTAGTGGAAGGTGTCCCTGCCCATAGCAGGGGGGTTGGAACTAGATAATCTTAAGATCCAACCCTAACCATTCTATGATTCTATTTCCCTGTTTGATACTGATACTGCCAACTGCTCAGATACACAATGCCTACAAAAAGATAGGCATGTAACTTTTAATTTCTCATTTATAACAGTTTGAATAAACTGCTTTAAATGAGATACAGGGCTGCAATGAATAGTGAATACAAAACCAGGTATTAAATAACTGCTTCCTTTACTAAGTTCTGTCATGTCTGTGCAATGAATGTGGCAGTGATCCTGTGGAAAAAAAATAATGTAAATATATAATTACATACATATGCACAATGGGGAAAAAATTAAAGAGCATGAAGAACATTGATTTGGGCATTTCCTAATTCCTTACTGCTTCATTTTACAGTTACAAATTAGTCACTGTCCTCCCACTCTTTACAGAGTGAAAATTCATTTCAAAACCAGGTGTTTTGGAATGTAGGATAATTCTGCAGAGAAACAGGACACATCACTAAATAATTTCGACAGTGAATGAGACAGAAACCTCATGTTATTCGATATGCATCCTTTCCTATGCACATATATTGACTCTGTTTTACAAGCCTCTGTAGGTGTACCAGGACTGAAATACCATGCAAACTGCACATGCATCAATCCAATAGAATAATAAGAATCATCTATTCAGCAGAAGTTTCCACTCATATTAAATGCTTTCATTCTCCAAGCCAGAGATATTAGAGGTTGGTTAGTTTAACTGTGCAACTTATGCCATTCACAAAATGAAACTGCAAGAAAACCTAGTTTCACTGCAGCAGATTGGCAATCAAGGATATCCTTCCTTTTAAATACCAAGCTTTCATCATCTTCAACTGAAATGCTAAAGCTCTTCATGAGAACAGCCAAAGTCTCCACTACCTGAAAAGCTGCATTTCCCCAGTGTGTTTCTTGTTGACGGTTTGATTTTAATGGTTTACCCATATCTTATGAAATTTTCAGGAAACAGGATTTGTTCCTTGCCTGGGATCACCAGTACAAAGTTTCAGTTGAAATGAGAAATTAAGCGGTCTTTAAGAATCTGAAATAACCTATAGGCAAGCTTGAGCAGCTTTAGTAGAGGTACTGCAACTTGCTCTCTGAAAATTAAGTGTTCACAAAGTTCATCAGAAAGTTTAAAACAAACACAAATTTACTCTGATTCATTATCAGAAATAATGGATTATGAAGGACAAAACAAAGTGATGGTTAACTGCAATCTGTTTTCAGAAATATAAATTCAGTCTTGTGTACTAGAATGCTTCTCCTGCTAGAGAAATGCATTTAGATATAACCACCTAAAGCAGTTTCCTAATTTCCCCATTCATGGCAGGTATCCATTATTAGTAATAGGAGTTAAGTTTTCCAAACAGGGCATGTGAGTTTATCTTTTCTGGGTTTAGAAAGAACAGATACTTTAAGTAAAAAAAGTGCTGTTCATTGCCTTAAGTATGTGTTTTCTGACATGACATTCTGTCTCATGATTGTACTTTTAAAATGTCAAATTATCAGAATTATAATTTCCATGCATTTTGTATGAACAGTAAGTAAACAAGTTTAGAATGGGGACTTAAAAGCAAAAAGCACAAGTAAAACACAATATAGATGTTAAAAAATATAACAAAACTAAATTATATCCGAAGGCCCAAGTTACTTCTGCTTTATATATCAGAAGACATCTGTATCAGGACAAACCTAAGCTAATGAGAGATGCTAATTAGAGAACAGAAATAAAAATTATTTCAGTAGTACATATTTTTAACCCTGATTCAAAAGCTCCTGAAAATGTGTGATCAGTGAAAGAACTCAATGTACAGGTGTAGAATCTTTCCTCTCTGGCTATTAAGAAGTTTACTCAGCATTTTTATTTTTAACTGGAGATCCCTGAAGTCACAGGGCTCTACAACCTCTTTCTCATTCCCCTTCTGAAAAAAATGATGACACTTATTGCAGCGGTGAATGCTTTTGGTCTTTTAAAGGTAATAAGGAAGACAGGTAGCCACAGGCAGGTTAAAAACCCCTATACATGTGTAGCGACTTGTTTTTATACATTTCTTAACATAAGGCTCCCTTATCTTTCCATCAAATACTATTATAGGCTGCTTTTGTTGAATATTTCTAGCAGCCTATTGTATACAGCGCATCATGAGCTTCATGGCCTGAGGCCAGGAAGGAAGGTGTGGAACACGTCTTCACAGGTCAATTTCCACTCCCCAAGTTTTCAAGTATTTGAGAGAAGGTCATGTTACAGCACAGATTTACATAGCAGAGAAATGACATGACTGCCCCTTCTCAGCATTTCATAATTTCAATTAAAAAACAAGGTCAAATGAAGGGGGGGGAGAATTACTCTATCCTTTCACAATAGTCAGAAAATTAAACAAAAAACATGCTTAGTGTGGTTCTTGCCAAAACATTAGTAAAAAACTATATTGACAGTAAACACAAGTTCAAAGCATTTGATTTACCATTCCTTTACAAAATCCTTTTTTTTTGTGCCTCAGAACAGCCAATAAACAAACCCAAAATATGCTGTATTGCTCCTTTAAATCACTGGGTTTATTAGCTTTAGTCCAAATCACACATATTTTTATAAATATGCATATCATTAAGGAAGATATTATTAATTCCAAGAGCTTTCACTCACAGTCTGATAGTCTAGTAGGAGTGTTAAGGGAGGGAACTGCTCTTTGTATCGTCTGTCCAGATGAAAAAAAGAATAAATTGGAATAGCTTTTCCCCCTTCAGAGACTGAAATACAGCACACTTCGAAAAAGGGCAGTATTGGCCAGCCTCAGCACTGCCTGACATGTTGTTTATACTAGATGGAGACTAAAATTACAGTGTTCATATCTGGCATTCTTTAAGTACAAATTGGCAAAATAATCAACTTTTTTTTTCCCCCCCGGAAAACAATACTATGATATTTTTAGGATAACAACAAAATACTATGCAAAGAGCAGCTAAGGATATCATAAAGTGAAACAAGAAGTTTAAAAGTGTTTAGATATGTATCCATATATCTGTATTTTTCTTAGCTTACAAGACTAATACTTGCACACAAATTCCTACTATCATCACAGAGTTTAAATATGCTAATCATTACCCTAGATAGCTCTCAGAATTTGTTTCAACACTGTCAAGCAGTTGTAGGGTTTAGACTGGCATACTGCTGATACTCTTACTAAGCAAGCAGAAAGAATAAACAGAGAAGAGAGTGGCTTCAATAACTGCAATTAGACTTAACATTATTTCAGTTTCTAAAAAATGACAAATATGTAACCTGATTTACTCTCAGCAGTAAGAAGAAGTTTTAGGCTGATGTATTCCTAAAAAGGGTAGTAGTTTTAAGGAACTCCTGAACAATATACTGAAGATAGATTCACTGTGTTAGCTAGATTTTATGTGCATTTGATATCCATTCAACAAGCAAAAAGGAGGAAACAGAACTTTTTGTGGAATCTGACATTTTCTCTGTTTACCAACACAAACTCTGAGGGATGAATTTTACCAAAAGCTTCAGCTTAGCATCTCACAGCCCCTGCAGCTGAAAATTCAGATGAGAAATATGAGAGTTTTTCTGTATGACACAAAAGGAACTTTTGGGAACATTTCTGAAGGATACCAGAAAGCTTGTCTAACATACAATGGTTCCTACTCAGCACAGCCCTCCAAACAAAGATTAACAGATGCACAACTGGTATTAATAACAAAACATCTCCTCCCTCTGTTAGTCAAGAGAGGACAGCTAAGGACAAATACAGTTTCAGGGTACTTACCTACTCGGAAGTTAGTGGCTGTCAGAGTGTCAGCAGCATGGCCGTTTTCACTTATGAGGGTGGTGGTATTTCCCTTCTCACAGTTGTTCTGACAGTTGCCTTTGGTACAAGTCACTTTACAGATACTGGGTGTAAAGACCACCTTGATACGACCAGTGTGATTTCCCACTGTCAGTGGAGGCAAAGAAAAAAAGAAAAATAAACAGATCACTTTGGTATCCATTGATTTCCTTCAAAAAATTTTGGGAAAGAAAAAAAAAAAAAGGCTGGGGGGTGGAGGGAGAAGAGAAGGCGACAGGTCTACGAGAGGAGGGCAGTCTGCAGTGCTCTCTCTCATAGATCTCCAGTGGTGTCTCTGAAACAGGAGTAGGAAGCTTAGCAAACAGAACTCCGGGATCCACTCCAAAACCACATTTAAAGTCAAGTCACTGGAGTGGGATTAGTAATCACAATGCTGCACTTTATTCACAGGCAGACAAAGAGCAATACCAAGGGCATGACAGCTTAAATAGCCAACCCTGACAGGCAGATGTAATGTAAAGAGGCTGGCTGTGCACCTAGGGGTGAATAAACTCTTGTGTCCTCCTGCATACTTTTCCTGTTTCTGCACTTATTAAGTCACTATTTGTAGCTCGACCCCTGGAAATGTTTTAGGCATGCGGCATGTCTGAAAACATCTGTCTCAAATCTCCTGGCACCCCAGCCTGAAGTGGTCAAACCTTGTGACGCAGCTGCCTGGACCCATTTTTTCACAGATTTTTGGCACTATTTTTCCACAAGGATTTACATATTATAGACTGAGCTTTGCTGTCAGCCTTTGTATAAGTAATAAAGAGTTCAGAGAAAAGAGTAAGTATCAATACTTGAAAATACTGGTTCTGAGCTCAAAGATAAAAAATTATTAGATAGTTCTTTATATACATACATATATACACACACGTATACATACACACAGTCGTTTTTCAAATTTGAATGTAAGAAAGACTGAGCAAAGACTAATTTTAAATTAAGGTAATTAAAAGAACCTGTTACAGAATTTCATTTAAAAACAGAAGTAAAGCTGAAAACAAAAAAAAAAAAAAAGAGATTAAAACTACTCATTAGGAAAATTAGGGAAAGAGAACAGATTCCATTTGCAATTATTAAAAAACCCCCAAACATACAGTTTGTCCTCTGCACACTTATTAATAAATTCAGTAAGCTCTTGTAAATATATCACAGTATCTTCATGGAAACTATTAATAAACAATTCCAAGAAATGATGCACATAAAGAGAAGAATCTCCAATCTCCTTCCTAAAGTCACAAGAAATAAAGAAGTTCCTGGACAGTTGTCTAACCTAGTTTATGAAATACCTTCTGGACAATTTTTTTTTTTCTTTTTTAAATCTCAAGAAAATGAAAAAAATCTTCCCACTTCAAAAGAATATAAATTCTTTGTATTTGTCTTTTCATAAACAAATAAAACAATTGTGCCAACTGTTTTGTCTAGAATAAAGGCATTGCTCTATTTGAACAGCAGCTGTAATACAGATGCTTCCACCTTACTTCTCCCCTAAACAATAGCTGGAGAAAGCATAGCCCAGACAGACACAGGAATAACATATCACAATTAAAGGCTAGTTTTGTGATTTTAGTCAACAAAGAAGACACCCTGGATTCCTGGATGCCAAATGAAAATTATTAATACACCTTTCCTAATCAACAGACATAAGTAGATTATGAACTGCTGAGTCTGGAACTTCAAAGCTTTCCTTTTGTTAAGCACAGCCTCACAAGCAATACTGCCATCTTTGTATTTTATTTGCAGTTTTATATACATATTTTCCTAGAAAAGCCCAATCCATTTTATATTTTATATTTTCAGATGCTTCAACATTTTTCCTTTAGGATGTGATCTAATTAAAAAAACATGGTTAGTTGAGTCACAAAAGTCAGCCCTGCCTACACTGTAAAAACCAGTATTGGGGGACCCACACAAGGTTTCTAGCTTAGCTTAAAAATAACTAAATCATTATTTAATCCTCCTTCATAGTATTCTGTACTATGCTGCTGAGCTGTAGCAAAATTTGGACATAACCTTTATAATGAAAATAATATCTTAGTTTTAAAATAATGTTTATCACATAGTTCAGATTTTACCAGAAAAAAATTCTGTAGCGTAATTTTATTTTTTGGTTGGAGGGGTGCCTTGGTATGAGGCAGTTGTAAATTTGCCTCTTATCTATTTTGGGTGAGAAGATATTAGCACGTAAGTCTGGGAGTAACAGCGCAGGAACAGCAGTTGAACAGTACCTTCAAAAACACAGGCCAGTACCTACAGAGGTGAAGAGTATCCATGAAAGAATATTTTAATGCAGCTGTTTAGGGAAGTAAGAATTCTGAAAAACAACATTATATAACCTCTAGCCCCTACAAATATTCACATCATTATTCAGCAATGTTTTTGCTATAAAAAATTCAATTCTCACAGATATTCCTGGTTTACTAGTTGCAAAAGAGCCAGAAATAAGACAGATTCATATTCTTTTGACATGGGAAGATTTTCTTAGATTTATGAAAATCGTAATGAAACTATTATTTTCATCTCCTTGCCTAGCAGGCCACATCTTTTAACTTTTTCAATACTTCTTGAGACATTTGGGAGGGATACAAAGCTAATGATGGCCTCTGAGCTGAAAATTAACCAGGAGTTGAATCAAGGCAGAAAAATTGTCTTCCTCCTTCTCTGTAATTGTACCTAAGGAAACAGTACTATCCTCATGCATCCTAAGGTTTAGCAACCTTAATAGTGAGCATAATACATGTAGATTTAAATTGAAAACAGACCACAAACCCTTCTCCTGAAAGGAAGCTTTTGGCAGAAACACTGCAAGGTTAGTCTCTTGGACTTCCTTGAATCCTCTCCCTCTCCCTTCTTTCCCCCCCCCCACTCTCCTCCAAAGAGGGGATGATTTAATTCTAAATGAGAAACTACATCCCTTAATATCTCTTAGCTGCATTTTTAAGGTAGCATACAGATTATTTTCCTCTTTAAACTCCAGAAGCTTTACTGATGATGCCACTGTGACATAGACATGACAAGATCTGCAACTTAGATTATCTCAAATTCATTTCTGGAGAAAAATTTTGGTGCTACAGCACTGCAACATACCTGGAATCATATTTTATAGAGATACATACAGACATATCATAAACTCTTCAAAACCAATTTTAAACATGTGGAAATGAAACACCTCACTCTGCTCTTAAGTATAACACCAGACTGAAGAAATAGAAATGTGAGACCAGATAAATAAATTAGCCTAACGAAAATCAACAAAAGCAGAAGATACAAACACCAAATAGCAAAGCTAATGAAAAAAAAATATTGCAGAACTACAGATAAACTCAGATTGTTGCTTTAATAAAGATAGGACAATCAGAATTACTAATACTGGCTAAAGCTTCATCCCTGACTTAGGCAACAAATTCATAATGAGGAAGCTCAGCCAACTACATAATCATCCTGGCTCATAGTGCAGGCCCACTTACATCTAAGAACTCTTTGATACATTTGTCAAAGGATATCAGTGGAAGAACGTACCCATAGTTTCCAGAATCTGTGAATGTCTCTTGAGTCAGACTCAAGAAAGATGCATGGGTAAAATGATGAGATTTTAGTTGAAAATTGGCATCGCATGTATGTGATTTTCTTTCCACCTCTGTAAGTCACTATGATATAATATTATGAACATAGCAAGCTCCTGCTGTGATTTAGCAACTACTGCAGGAGAAATGGAAAATATAAGCAAAAAGCTTTCTTCATAGAATCCCTCTGCCCCCACTGTCCATCATGACAAACTAACATTTTTTCTGAATAAATAGAAAAGGTGAATGTGTTAAGATATGTGGGGATAGCAGATTTTAGGTCCTCGTGGTCACAACAGCTCACACAAGCTATGCCTGGGTTGCTTAAAAGGAAGGGTTCCTCCTCAGCCTCCTGGGTCCCTTTGTCTGTAACAGTACTTAGCCTTCGTTTCTTTCTAAAAGAATTTCTATAAACACATTTTTTTCTTGGTTTTATGGCTGCCTTCACAGTTCCAGCATTCTGCAAAAATTCAACTAGACAGTATTCAATAGCTGTAGTGGATCTCAGATGATTTGTGGCATGTCCCTGTTTTGCGGGAAGACAATGGGCTAGCAACACTAGTGAAAGCAGAACTGGTATTCAGTTAAAAAGACTGCTACATTGTACTGTCTCATAGGTCAAGTAGGGCAAAGAAGAAATTATTTTAATGTGTTGAAAAAATTATTACGTTATTGCGCATACAGTGTTTTGTGCTTCACAGTGATCTTATCAGAAGGATCAAAATCACAAGCAGTGGCTTATACTGTGGACTCGGCTGGTAGGGCTTACACATACTTCTCCCATAATCCTTGCACAAAACTTCTTATGGATTCTACTTTTAAAGGGGTTCATGTTTTGGTGGTTTGGGTTTTTCTTAATACCTTCACATATGACAAATCCTGAGGCAAATCTCCTGAGGAAACAGAACTAACCAAACTGTAGGCTTTCCATTAGTACCCTGTTTTCATGACACCCTACTTCTGCAGTAAATCCAGTACGTTTTCATATGTATGTCTACACAGAATGTCACCAGACCTGAAGATTCTGTTTTAAGATTACATTCTCTTCCCAAAGACACTAGATTATCTCAGGCAATTTGATGTTTTCAAATTATAGCCATGCTGCATGAGAAGAACTTTGGCATGAAAATCCATCTTCCCAAGTAAAAGCTAACAAGCTTTTAAATAGCAAATAAATTTGACATTTTTAATCCTCAGATGACCAGCTCCCTTTCTTTATTCTTAACTGCTGACATAAAAAAAAAAAAAAAAAAAAAAAAAAAGGAAAGAAGCAGAAGGAAATTACTTATTTCCTAAAACAGGTGTCTCCCAGTTTTTACCGGTCCACCTGGTTTAGTCCTCACTAATAGATATGCTTGTTCAGCCAAAAGGAAAGCTGACATCGTACAAAAATCAACCACATAAGTAAAACAGTTAAACTTTTAGAACTATTGTCAAATGACCTTTTTACACTTTTGACAATATATGAGGAAGTTCTGTCTTCATCATCAATTTTAAACAAACACCCACCCCCACCCAATTCCCAAAGATCAGAACAAGTTGAAATTTGGCTATCATAGGTACATCAGTAGCTGGAAAATTTACTAATGCTAAGAGGTAAGGTGGAGAGGAGAGGGAAGAGATCAAAAAGGAGGAGAGAGAGATAAAGACATGTTAGATTCACATACAGGGCAGAGGCAGATCTTCCCAAGATTTCAGAATACACACTGAGAGGAATACAGCCTTTGCTAGGCATGTAAGGGACTGAAAGAGATTGAAAGATCACCTAATCTCCCCTCTCCTTGTTCCCAACACAGGATGGAACAGCAGCATCACACAAAAAGTTTGTCCAGCCTAATCTCAAAACCTTCTATTATGCAGATCCCACATCCTCCCTGAGTAACATATTCTAGTGCTTCAATCTCCCTTATTATAAGGGTATTCCCAGTATCTAACTCACATTCCTCTGTTGCAATTCAAGGATATTATTTGTCAACAGCAAACTCTGAGAAAACCTTACTCTTCTGTGGATCAATTTCTAACATACTTGATGACTGCTACCATGAATCTCCCTCAGTCTCATTTCTCCAGACCAAAATGTTCCAAACTTCTTCAGTCTAACAGGCCATATTATGCAGACCTCCGTTATTTCTTGTTTTGCTTTTGACATTACTCACTTGGTCCTCATCTTTCTTCGAATACACTGTTCAAAATTAGATAATACTGCAGCTAAGGTCTGATGGGCATTGAGGAGAGCAGCAGAATTACTTAATACAGCTTACATAAAATACTTCTGTTGGTATAATTTATATTTGTCCCCTAACGGTGCACTTCATATTCAGAACCAGTCTGTAGGCTAGGCCAAAAGAGTATAGACCTCCAAACCCTTTTTTGATCTGTTGATATGGATTTCATTCCAGTGAACCAAATGTGGAACATACCTTACATGACCTCAGCAGAACTGAACTCAGCTCTTAAACTGCTCTGAAAATTGGACTAAACATTTCTGCATTCAAACCTGAAATCCAGGCAGAAAACTACCCTTATTCTTTCTGTAAGTCGCAAGCACAAACAAGTCTGAAAATTACATGGATTCAAAAAGGCAAGGCACAGCTGCTGGGTAATTTCATTTTTGGCTTCAATATACAATGCTTATCTTCAGGTAGAGCTCTGCATCTTGCCTCTTCCCAGAAACTTTGTTACAGTATATTTGCACACCTCACACTCAGTGTACATTTCACAGGGATTGGGAGAAGTTAGACAAGGTAATGAAAATAAGATGATCCAGCTCTTTTTCACACAAGATCCAGTAACTTCTTTGATGATTAAAAGTACTCCCCACAGTTCTGCATGAGAGGAGGTGTATATGTGTATACCCATGTAGTCAAACATTTTGAACAAGGCAGCAGTATGTCAAGCTGTACTTTATTTACCAAGTCTAGACAGCTATAGCTACACATTATAGAATCATAGAATAGTTAGGGTTGGAAAGGACCTTAAGATCACCTAGTTCCAAACCCCCTGTCACGGGCAGGGACACCTCACACTAAACCATGTCGCCCAAGGCTCTGTCCAACCTGGACTTGAACACCATCAGGGATGGAACATTCACAACTGCCCTGGGCAACCCATTCCAGTGCTCACCACCCTCACAGTAGAGAACTTCTTCCTTATATCCAAACTAAACTTCCCCTGTTTAAGTTTTAACCTATTACCCCCTATCCTGTCACTACAGTCCCTAATGAAGAGTCCCTCCCCAGCATCCTTATAGCTGCCCTTCAGATACTGGAAGGCTGCTATGAGGTCTCCATGCAGCCTTCTCTTCTCCAGGCTGAACAACCCCAACTTTCTCAGCCTATCTTCATATGGGAGGTGCTCCAGTCCCCTGATTGTCCTTGTGGCCTCCTCTGGACTTGTTCCAACAGTTCCATGTCCTTTTTATGTTGAGGACACCAGAACTGCACACAAT
>JANHGB010051338.1:17502-40431 GCA_026283785.1 Coracopsis vasa
CCTTACTCTCCCCCGCCGTGCCCCAGCACAGCCACCACTGTCTTCCTCCTCATTTTTGACCTTCTCTCAGAGGGTAAGAGAATGTCTCCTTCAGAGGTTGACCACTCGAGAAGGAGAAAAAAGATGTGTAATTGCTAAGCACTTCTATTATATACCTCCCAAAGCATAGAGGTGGTGACCACACTGGGAACGCAACACAGAAGTCATTATCAATCCAGATTTTGTTCCTAAGTAATATCTAAGCCTTTGCCATTAAAATGTCATCTGAAAATAGAATCATGGAATCATAGAATCATAGAATAGTTAGTGTTGCAAAGGATCTGAAGATCATCTAGTTCTACCCCCCTGCCATGGGCAGGGACATGTAGCACTAAACCATGTCACCCAAGACTCCATCCAACCTGGCCTTGAACATCGCCAGGGATGGAGCATTTACAGCTTCCTTGGGCGACCCATTTCAGTGCCTTACCATCCTCACAGTAAAGAACTTCTTTTTATATATAACCTAAACTTTCTCTGTGTAACTCTGAACCCATTACCCCTTGTCCTATCACTAATTAATGCTACTTACACATTACTGTTACCACATTGCTTGTGATTCTATGTAATAGACAAAGGACCACAAAGAGTCAGTTGTGGATGGGAGAGCCCAATAACACCCAACTCCAGCTACTCCCAAGCCCATCTCAGGAGTCATCAGCCAAAGGCTTATCCAAAAGAGCAAAGGAGAACAGTCAGGGAGCCAGTGTCAGCATCTGAAGTCACCAGAGGTCAGAGGACCCATGTGTCTGCGCTGCCAGTAACTGGAGAGACTGGAATGAGTGGATTACAGTGCCAGCATCTGGAGGGAGAGGAGTACTCATCGCAGTGTATGGGCACTAGCAAACATCAAACATCAGCAGCCAGTGAGTAGGTGAAGTGACCTGGGAGTCAGGGAGATGTGTGTTTCTCTAAGGGTGAGACCTAAGCAGTAGCCTGTTGGAAGGATGAGGGGAGTCCTAGCCAGCTGACAGAGACCCTGGGGTCTGGGGATAGCCTGAGAGAAGTGTGTGTGTGTGTGTGTGCATGCACATGTGCACCATGTCTTTGTACAAGAAGCAACTGGGGAGAGCTAAGTTCCATGACCAACAGGATGAACTGTGTGTCTAATCCCAGTTACTGGATGGACCCACAGTGTTCATGAGCTGGTGTGCACAAGGGTGTCTGTAACAGCAGCTGGAGTGGGTCTGTGATTTCAGGGCTCATATATCCATTTGCTGCAACTGGGGAGACTGGAACCCAAGCACAGCTTTTGGGCAGATTGAATGTCTGAGCGTAGCTGCTGGAGGGATTCACATTGCTTACCTGTTTAGATGCATTCCTACTACAAACCTTCATCTTGCTCAACCAGAGAATGGAACAGGATGAGAATGTGGTGCTGAGTGTTTCCCAGTGTGTTGATTTGGGTGAGCAGCTGTGTATATATGTGTATATGTGTTGAATAAGTGTGTTTGTGTGCATGTGCCTAGCATGTTTGTGTACATGCTGAGCCTTGACACTGACTTAACCTGAGAATCAAGCTTGAGCTGTGGCTGTCTTGCCTCTCTGGGGCTGCTGGATTTAGCAGCTCCTGCATTAAGGACTGTCAAATGGCATCTATCAACATACTAATATTGATATTTCTTGGTAAAGCAAAGTGAGAGGAAAATTAAAAAGAAAAAAATGATGGACACCAGAGAAGAGTATGGCTTTCTTGTGAGGGCAATGTAAACACAAGCTGAGATAAAAAAAATGGAACTTGGAAATCTGATTTTAGATTTTGGTTGTTATTAGTGTTTATTATTCCCTTACGTTATTCTGACAGTGGATGAAAAGTTTCAATTGTAAACTAGAGGTCTGGTTGTAATTTTGGGTTATTTTCTCGAACTGAGGGGACTATTGCAAGATGGGTGAAATGCCACATACATGAACAGATGGACTTACAGGAAAAAATGAAGCCAGACTTCAGGACTTCATGGCCTTTAAGGCATTTGTTTTCTGAATCCTGTGTGCTTGCTTATGCTTTATGTCTTACGGAACAAGTATTTTGCTGTAGGATGCTCTGCAAATTGTTGTGTACCTCTTCTCACATGAAATCCCTGAAAACCTCAAGACTTGTGTTTTTGACAGGATTCTGGGGAGTGTGATAGGACTGGAGAAGCTGCATTGATGGCACTCATTTCAGAGTCAAGGTATTGACCTACTGTGATCACAGCTGCTAGATATTTTCTTACTCAGTGGTTAATGCAAGACAATTCAAGGCAGCTTATCTCTTAAGAAGAGTATTTGCCTTGAGTGCTTCATTTTAAAAGTACAGCAAGAATAGTTATTGTGAGAGGCGGACGCTCCTGTGTAAGGTTGTGGTTTTGTCCAAAGTCTCAACAAATTTCTGGTGAGTATTCACCAGAAAGATTTGACAAGATCACTGTTATATTTATGTGCTTAATGATACCCTTCAAGGGTGTGTCTTGAAATGAACCTACATGTTGAAAGTCACTACTTAAATGATTTTCATAATAAGGATACTGTATTAATACAGATACCAGTGTCTCATACAGTGTCTTATACAACATTAGGCAAAGATATATATATATTTATTTTTATATATATGTATATATTAAAGGGAATCAAAGAAATTACATGATTAGTAGAAGATCTTGAAAACAATGGCATGGAGACTTTTAGTGGACTTGACTCTCTAGAATGGTGAAAGAACAGCCAAAATAATTCCCTTCTTTTAGGTACTGCTCTGCTTGTAAGAGTCAAATTCTCCACAGTTTCAGCACAAATAATGCAAAAGAGTAAGTGGTCATGATGTTATTCTCTTCTGCATTGCCCCAGATGAGCTAAAGATGAGAAGGTACTAAACAGATCTTTTGAGTGTTGAAATCTGAAAACTGTAAAAGGAGAAATTCAGAGCAGTGCCTTTTCCCTTATTTCTGGAGCTCATAAAATTGCTCTGAAGAAGAAATATGTACTTTTATAATAGACTAGGTGGTGATAAGCAGAAATTTTTGAAAATAGTCTACTGGGAAGAAACCCTTAGATAATTTTCCAAAAGTTTTTTGTGGACCGTCTTCCCTTTCCCACACAAACAGAATACTGTGTCAAGGATGAAGCATATTTTCACAATAAAACTTAGCCACTGCTAGAGAATGCAATTCCTATATCTCCATTTACCAAGGACTGTTTTCCTCCTTTATTTCAGTTACAACTGCCTCACCTTTTTACTCTTTCTATTTGGAAACACAAGGTGATGGATTTGCTTGAACTGTATTCTGCAAGCATGTCCTCTGGGGACATTGCATGGAGCCTATCACATGCTCAGGAGATAATCTGTTTAGGAAATGACTTTTTCTACTCTGCTAACACATTTCTGGTGGGAGTAGTTACCTGATCTGTCTTATCTAACATGGTAACACAAGTCATGAACTGACCTTGCTTGCTATTGGACAATTGCCATCTCTTAGGATATCTTTTATTATTACAACATACCACACGTTTTCCACATCATGTTCCAAGGTACATGTATGTCGGAGTCTTCCTTAAGTCCTTTCTGACTAGGACTGATTCACTTCTTTATGAAGATAAGAGACTCCTTTGTTCTCAAGCAGCTGTCATTTATCAGTGTTTCTCCACAGGTGTTCTGTAGACCATTGTCAGTTTGTAAGACCTGAAATGTGAGTGTGAGAAATGGCATTAAAACCTTACCTTTGTGCTCCATATAAAAGTATTTCTACACATCTGGGTGAGCAAACAAGCAAACAAAATATAAACCACAAATAAGGATTCAGAAACTAGTTAGCTAAAAATGATGTATGAGTCTGTTTGAAATATTATGTGATCTTTTACTTTAGAAGAAGAAAAAAAACTAAAGGAGAAGCACTGATCTAGATGCTACTGAGAATACTAAACCATGTCATGTGGACTCAAGCATAAACAGGGAACAAAAATGATTTTCTACCAGTGATCTGTGGCCCAATGTGCCAGTGGATTCTCTCATAGGTCTTAAAAGGTAGCTACTAAAAGTAAGTTTCCAGTAAGGTATACTCCCTTGCCCAGGGTTTGACCACTGCTGGCATGTGTTGAAGGATCTGCACAGTGAGCTATACCTAGTTATGTGATGACTCCAAAAACCAGCAATTTGCCTTTCTTTATGACTTTTTTTTCTAATTTTAATTTTTTTTTTTTTTAAGTCATCTCTGTCACTGAGCAAGGTAGTGACTGAACCAGGAAAGACATGAAAAGCATAAAGGGCCTGACATGATGCTGGAAGATCATGATCAATCGACAAAATTCTCCTATTTTATCATCCTGTTTTTAGTCGTCTTCTGTTCTGGTTTTTGTTTTAAATACATAGTGATTGCCACTACCTGCCAAAAGCCTTGGCACTGCTGCCTCACCAGCTTCTGTATAAACAATCAATATTAAATATCTGTGACTGTGCTGCATTACCCACTGAAAAATGAGCTGTTCTTGCAAGGAACTCATGAGTTTTTTGTTTATTTCAATAATTACCTCACAAGTTTTCCTTTCCAACATGTGAGAACAGTTTTGCCCCTTGGGCTGTTTCTCCTTTTAAGCAGATAACACCGCGTGTGTGCTATTACTGCTCCATCTGTAGTGCTCCTGCCACATAAAACTGCATTGACTAAGGACAGGGGCAGGAGGCCTACCAGGGAGAAAGCCAACAACAGAATTAAGATACAACATGTTTGTTTTTCTTCTCAGTGCTCTGATTTTTATCTTTTTTTTTTCCTTGGTGAGTAGTTTCTTTTCCTTCATGCTAGCTGCAGTTTTCCCCCTGCATTTCTCCAGTTATGCTCACCACCCTGGGCTCATGGAGTTCATTCAATCTGAAGAGCTGATTCTTTTTCTGGGAACTTGCTTGCCAAGCAAATTTTCCCAAGTTCTCAGAGCTCTGTGTGTAACTGAAGTAATTACAGGATTAAGCTCACTAATAATATGCATAGGAAAATCACTCGTTACAGAAGCTCTGGAAAAGGGAGAGGTATTTAAATGTAACTGATGTGCATTTCTCTATACATCTGTGTCTACGTGTACATTTATGACATATGTATGCGTTTTTATGTGTGTCTGATGTGTATATATATAGACTGTTGTAGCTGCTGTTACAAAAGTGGTTTCAGATGGAGCACTTACTGATAACAACTACATATACTGTAAATTCTTTTAACACCCTGTGCTTACATAGTACAGCAGGTTGCACATTCATTATGTGATGACACATGAAATAAGACACTGATAACAAGACTTAGTTCTCTGTGCATTTACAGTTTTCCTTCTTTTTTACCATCCTTTTTTTTTTTTCTGTAGGTTTACTGAGCTTGTTGCTGTGAAGTCTATATAAGATACAAGATCCTTACTGTTTATTCAGTTTATCCTGTTTATTCACGATAAACTGCAAGGAAATTCAAGTCATCTCAAAAGCAAGGAGGAGTGGGAAGCAAAAACTAATAGTCACGGTGGGCTGTGCAGGCGGGGACATGGGGTAGGATTCCACAGTGTGTGCTAAATATTGCATATCACTTTGGGCGTGCATGGGTGCACACACACAGCCAGCATCCATTATCATTGATGGGGCATTAGTAATTATTACAATGAATTTTAATAGCAAGGTAAAAATTAGGCCTTTTCTGCCATAATAATAGTCTTTAATGTAACAAAACCAACCCAGATTTTCAATGGAACCAGCAAGATTGGATTTTAGTTATTCATCTGCTCTGTTGATAATATACCACTGCATAGAGTGATGCTTCAAAAAGGGTTTTGTATCACAAGTCTATTTTGGTCTGTTCTCACCATGGTGTCTCAATGGTGCCTTCTTATTAAGTCAGTTTTTTTTTTTCTTTTTTTAATCTCAGACTAAATGTGATTTAAATATTCCTCACAGGTGTTATCTGAATTAAAAAGAATGACTACTGCTAGTAGCATGCTTTCTTCTTAATAGCACAATGCACACAGCTTCTTCTGCTCTCCATCCTTATGCTGCATGCTGCTTAACTGTGGCTTTTAAGGTTTCATCAATTCCTACTGATACTTTACTGATAAATAAGTAGTTCAGAAATTCAATTGCATCGTAGTCTGAAGGGTTATGATGCTGAGAGGATACTGAATCATTTCCTTGGTCTTTCTTTCACCTCCCACAGCAGGCAAACCCCACCCAGTAAATCTTCAATGAGTGGATTATAAATATTAAGGAATTCACAGAAGATTAAGTTTCCCATGAGTGGGAGAAAGAGGCACAGGTGGATTTTCTCCCTGTTTGAACTCAGACTTGACAACTGGATAGGGTGACTACCTACCATCCCTGAAATGCAAAGCATTAAGATTCTCGCTTTCCCCAGCCATGTGGTTTGAAGTTGAGCCAGCAATTTCTGGGACTATTCTGCAAATACAGTGGAAGCTAAACACCTCTTCAGTGCATATCCTGAAACAGGCTTCTGCCTTGAGCACGTGAGCTGAGGAAGTAGTGGTACTTCTCACAGTGTGGCCTGATGTTCTTATGGATGTGAATAGAGGGAGCTGGAGGACTGCCACAGCCTTGTTACAATGCCAATCTCACATCCTGCTCCATTCTCCTACCTCCTTTTTCATAATAATATTCTTCTGGGAGCCTCTCTTACATCCACAAATGAGAGATGATGCACAGGTCCATAGTTCTAAGGTGAAAATATCCCCTCTTTCTGAGAAAAAGTGACAGTCCACAACAAGCATAAGCATCATCAACAGAATAAGTTACATTTATGTGGATGAAGGCATAAACCTTGTGATGTCTCACTGGCACATGAAAGTACATTTTCCTTTGTTCTCCGTTTCTTCCCATGGCTATATAGAATATTTCTTGCCATAACATAGTCTTCAGGGGATTGTCTAGACTGCACCATGTCAGTGTGTTACATTTTGTACCAACTAGGTCATAAATTGCACTGAAACTTTCTAACTTTTTATTTTTAATGACCTTTAAAACTAGTTATTTGACTTCTACTTTTTCGGAGATTCCACAAGTGTCTTTTCACATGCAGACCTAAGGTGATAAGAGCTCACTTGGATAAATCTATGTAGTAGTCCAGCATATTGTAACTTTTAATAAATTACATTGATTTATTGCCTTTATTGATTCACTGATGTACATGGAATGACCTGATTCCATAGACTTCTCTGTTGATAGGCAGAGCGGGGGGAAACAAAGGCCTTTTATCAGTATCAATTTTTCTATGAAGCTATAAATAGTGAAATGCCAAGATGCAATATGTTCTGGTGATATATTGGACACAATTAGATTGAACAATGACTTGCTTATAAATCAAAGCAAAGGAGAAAGCATAAACTATTCCTAACCCAGTGACCAAAAGCTTTTGAGACAAAGTAGGAGCACAGTTGTTTTCTTCATGATTGCTGCTCAGTTTTTTGTGTCTGAGTCATGCACAGATAACAAACATCTTTAAATTATTTTACCTTAATGTTCTCTTAACAGCTTTAGCATTGATTTATTATCATTTTAATAAGTACGTGTATATTTAGAACATAAAGCATACACAAAAAGACAATAGAAGCCCAAACAATAAGGTTTTCGTTCTGAAATACCAACAAGACAAAACCATGAGTAAGGGTGGTGTTTGTGGTTTTTTTTTGTTTGTTTGTTTGTTTTGTTTCTTTTTTTCCTTTTCTTTTGATTCTCTGTCAAATAACAGGCATAAAAAGAGAAATTCACATTTATAACTTACTCAGCAAATTTGATTCCCAGGGACAGTGTTCTAATGCAGTTGTATAATCAGTTCTCTCCTCCTTCTCTTGAAAGCAAGACATTGTGCTATGATATAGCACAAGAAACTGGCAAAAAATAAAGGACTTTTTTTCTAGAAATTGTCTATTTTAAAGACAGGATAGGCTAAATGACTTTCTTATTGAATCATGTGTCAATGTTACTATGTAGACTTTGTAAACCTTAATGTGGATAACGTTGACAATGTAATGCATCTGGTTGTTTTATCAGTTCTTTGTTTTATTAATTCAAGACTTTTCAACTTTTCAAAATACTTGAAAAGAACAAGTAATAAATTTGTGATAAAAGCATCAAAAATAATGGCAGTCAGAGGACCTGATTTTATTCCTGATTCTACTGAAGATTTACTGCAGAAATATTACCTAAGCCACTATCTTCAAAGTTCATAGACATTAAGTTCGGATCACTTTTATGATCATCTCATCCTATCTTGTATATAACATAGGCAAATAACTTCTTCAGGGGTTTCTACTTCAAGCCTATATTGCACTTGAGCTGGAGAAAATTAGACACTTAAATCTCAGGCAGAAGGGGCCAAGGATTTGAATTCTCTTTGCCAGGGTGATGAACATCTTCCATTTTCTGCTTGAAGTTAGACAGCTAAGCATGTTCAATACCTCTAAAAATAAGGTCATCTCGATCAACCTCTTCCATTTTTCAGTAAGGTTATTTATATTTCTCTGCTTCTCATCAGTATTATGAATGCACTGATATTTGTAAAGCACTTGATGGGAGGTGTTATAGAAATAGAAAATATGGTAATACATTATTTGCATTGACTTGAAAGCTCTGTGTGTGCGCATGTGATCTTTCTAGATATGGAGGCAGGGTATGTGAAAGGCTGTTTTTCCTATCCCCTCCCCGTTCACTCATATGTGTATACACAAAACATTTAGTTACCAATGCCACATACAGAGGACTCTGAGATTCTGAGACATTGGTGAGAAGACAGAACGATAGTTTTATAAGAAGTCAGAAAGGTAGAGTAAAATAAATGAATGACTAGGCACCTTTTTTCTTTAGGCCAGAGGCAAAGCAGAAGAAAATATTTAGTTGGTTTAAAATACAGGGTTGAAGAAGTAGTCTTGCTTCTTGTATAGGTCTTCTGAATAGGTCTTTGCTTCAGTGTGAAATTAAGTGCATTGCATTTCTAACACCCTGGACATATTAGAAAGTGATATGGGATTTTTAGCCCATGCACAATTTTAGTGTACTAAAACAACAATTAAAATGCAGGCATTCCTTCTCAAATAAATACTTAGGTTAATCTCCCATCAGGACATTAGCATATATATATATGTACGTATATAAAATGTACATGCATGTATGTATATATGTATATAGATATTTGTATTTTTGTTTTTATTTTGTTTGGGGGGAAGGTGAGGGCATTGAGCTGATCATATGAAAAATACCTTTCCTTAATGATGCAGTACAAGTAAATCCCCACAGAAAACATGTCTGAATTGTCAGGCATTTCTTGGAATATCTTTAGTGTAGAGCAGGACACATAACAAGATTTACCCACTGCCTTAGAGACAGAGAAGGGGTTGTCACGAGGACAGTTCTTAAGAGTTTTTACAAAAATACATGGCTCCATCTGTCTTCTCTCATTTTCTTGGCTACGAGAACAGCCTAGCGATTTCAATAACCCAGCAAGGGACCTCATGCACCAGGAGAAGCGAGGAACAGATTTTTCAATTTGGCATCATTCTGATTCTGATTTTTTTTTTTTTTAATGGCAGTTGAAATAATTATCCGCAACTACAAGCAGCTGATGGATAGCATGTTTAATCTATGGATCTAGCTTCACACTCTGCAGTGTGTATTGAGGATAAACAGGGATGTTATGAGTAAGGGAGTTGTATGAAATAGTTCAAATACAAATCAAAACTGGAATGGTTTGTCTTTTTACTGACTTCAGAGAAAGGAAGTTACTGGAGTTGTTTTACAGGCATCACCTGATCTTCTCAGTAATGCCACAGTGGCTACAAGAATAATTAAAAAGCGGTGTTGATGCCTTGACCCTGAAACACTCGTGTGTAAAAGCACCCACTGCCGTAATATATATATTATCTGTATAAACATATACAGATAATCAAAGCATATACATATAATCATAGGTTAGCAATATTCTGGGATAAATGCATAAAAGCTCTGCTCACTCGCTGCCCAGAACATATCCCACTGTAAAGTTTAAAACTCACTATTGTGTTTTTTTTTTCTGGTGGAGAAAAATAGGCAGTTTCAGTAACATTGAATTCAGTGGCTTTTAGCATGGTTTGGTAGCCCACTGGGTTGTGATTAGAAGACAGCATGTTGCAGGAACAAGTATTTTTTAATATTCAGATAATTTTGCAGGATTTTATGACCTGTTCGATGGGGTAGATGGTGTAGGAGTCGTCCTCAACTTTCAAACCACAAACAACTTGAGATTTCATTATAAGACTAATGCAAGAAGTCTTTTTTCACCCTTTCTCTCTCCACTGATCAAACTAGTCAAACTAGTCAAACTGGGGTTTTTTCTGCTTCATAGATGGTGGCTTGTGGTCACAGGCTTAAAGAACAGACTTCCCCAATAGTTACAATTTTCTAGTGGTGAATTTCCTGGTAGTTTTGCAATTATATTCCAGAAACTGTGCCTAGTGCAAACAGTTCCCTGAACACAGGCAGAAGATGCAGTTGCACACATTTTGGTTAAACTCTGATCTCCAGATGGATTTCCTTTATATTGCATTGTTGATGTTATTAGGATTTCTGCTACAGTAATACCTAGAAAATGTAGACTTGGACTAGTGAAAGACCTAGCAGACACTGTACTTTGAGTTGTACAAAGAAAGAACAATATTAAGTCTTTGTCTCAAAGTTTACAGGCCATATATGAGATGAGAAATAAAAAGATGAGTGAATAGGAAAAAAATAATGGTTAGCATCATAGGGGGTTGGCATATTAGAAGCTTAATTGTTGCAGTTGTTTTCATAAGGATGAGAGCAAAGGAGAGTAATAAGAACAGATTTAAAGGAAGGTAATGAAACAGCTCTGTTCATAGCAAATTCCTCCTAAGCACTAAAAGAGTAACATGCACACTTAAAATCCAGCCCCAGTAGTTGACAGAGATCAGCTTGATAAATTGATCAAAAAAGACATTTTGTCACTGTACAATGATGGCCAGGAGACTAGCGAGCTTTGAAAATGCAAACAATTAGGTGTTACTGGATGTGAAGGAGAAAAACACAACAGGACGCAGGAGAAGGGAGTGGATGGCACATGTTAAAATTTGAGGGGCTGTGAAAATGAGCTTTGCATCAAGCTTAACAACTGTTTTCTGTGGGATAAAGCTGTTGCGGGGACTTGAATTCTGCAGAGGATTTTAGAAGGAGAGCATATTAGCCCCCTTGGTTGAAGAAGAAGCCTGTGGCTTGGCTGTGTTACCTAGAAAGCATGTGGAAGACTCTGAAAGATGCTTCATTAGTCTCATGGCCACAGTATGGAGCAAACACAGTTGTGTATGAGCCCTGGCCATGTTCGTTGGTGCTAAGGAAAACTAGCTCAGTTCCCACCTTACAACACAGTTGGGTTTACACAAGCAGAAAGGTGAGAGACTTCCCTGGGGATGGTGGGTGCTTGCTGCAGGGCTCTGACAGGCTGGCTGCCCTTACCTTTTAGAGGCTTTACATCTGTGCCCCCACACCTGCAGCACTACTTTTAATTATCTGTTTAAGCTCTGCCTCTACCTACTTTTATTCAGGAAAGTTACAAGGAGAGATTTTCTTTCTTTCTTTTTAGTGTCATGGTGGGTTTCTTCGGTTTTTTATTTCCCTTGAATATACCAGGCTCTGAGATACTTCACAACTATCACCTGTTCTAGGCCCAAGTGATCTTTTTTTTTTTTTGCCCTTCCCTTTTGGTGACTAGCTTTAATTGTTTGAATTTTATCAAAAGTAGTTTTTAATTATGTTTTTGTTGAATTTTAATCATGGGTTTATTGCACCTTACTGCACCTTGAGCATAGTATAAACATTATCATAACTTTTCAATGTTTAAATGATTCCATGTCTGCTATGATAAAATATGTCATTACTGAATGTGACAGGAACAGCCACATTTATTTTTTTTCACACAGTCTTTGGTTGTTTTTCTGTAGTAAATATGCTTAACAACCCTCAGCTTTTTTCTTCTGTGTGAAGAACTAGAATGTCATCCTTTTCTGTTGTTTTGTGAGAAGGAAGAAAAAAGTGTGCAAAAAATCACAACCTCTGGCTCAGCTGCTAAGCTAATGTAAAATAACACAGTGTTATTAAAATCAATGAGACCTGGGCCATGTTGGTCTACTCAGGCTATCTGGTGCTACTAGCATATCATGAAGAATATAATATTTCTAGTTAATAATATAGCTAGAAATTTCCAATGGCCTCCCAAATTTTAGGATGATTCACTTACAAATTATAGTGCTGGATGAAGGGCATCACAAACAACAGTCCTGGAATTTCATTCAGTGGAAGTGCATATTATCTTTCCCTAGGTGAGCAAGACTTCAAACCATGTATTTTAGATGTGTGATTTTTCTATAGAAAAAATATATCGATACCCCATTCTTGGTGCCTTTTGTTCTTCATGACAATATTTTCAAGAGTCGTTGTTCCAATTAAAGCAAGGAGCAACCAATAGTAGAGCTTTGATTTGGTAACTGAGAGCAACTGGATAGGATGAAGTGTGTGGACATAATCTCATGAAAGCCTACACTAAATGCAGTACAACTTTATGTAAGGGTACGAAATTGCTAGAGAGTCTGTGTGGCTTCAACATCCTGTCTGTATATACTTTATTCCAGGATCAGGGCCTCACCAAATCCTGTGAATGATAAATTCCTCTGAGCAGATAAAATGAGGGCCATCACAACAGAAGCATTTTGATCAACAGCACAAACCCCAACTGCCTGCATAGAACCACATGAACACCTGAGACCACAGCATGGCAATGGCTACTCCCTGCTGCACAAAAGACAAATTACAAACACATTTTTTTCTGGAAAATATATCTCTGATGCTGTGCAGTTGTTATAATGCTTATGTTTGGATTTTTGTTATTTTAAATTTCATTATCATAAGGAAAGTATCCCAAATTCTAAAAGATCAATTTTAAAGAAAAATCTGCTCAGTTAATTTCTTGATGATGACTGGTTTCTTAAAATTTTTGCATGGATTGAAACATCAATCAGTTTGGAAGTCCTGGAAACATTATCCTTTACTGTAAGGCTGCACAGCATCAATATTGCAGTTAATGCCCAAGAAAGGACTCTGTATGGGTCAAGGTGAAGAGTCTTCAGGGCAATCCCACCTGTATATAATCTGGTAGAGGCTATATGAGAACCAAGGAGCAAAGCAAGTGTTGCAAGGTTATTGTTCATAATGGTAGCAGCAGGGAATGGTGCTTATTAACCAGAATCCAGAGATGGCAGAAATGTGGAATTTCTGTACTTTTGGAAGATACCTGTTTGGTTTGTTTTTTTTGTTTGGTTTGTGAGTTTTATTCTGTTTTGTTTTGTTTTGTCTTGGTTTTTTTTTTGTTTTTTTTTGGTTTTTTAAGACTTTGAAGCCAGCAACCATGAAGTCCTTAAAGCGAATATTTTTGGGAAAAAAATATAAATTTCAGTCAAGGCATTCACTTCCTATCAAGATAACTATGTTCTGCTCCTATTTTTGCAGAAATCTCTACATCACTTCACAAAAAAATGCGTACTAAAACCAGATACATTTCTATTTAAAAACTGAAAGTTAAAACAGTAAGTTTTAACCCTGATAAAATACATTCCACAAAATATTATTGGAAAATAAACATTTTTTGGAACTTAAAAACAAATAAAAAAGTCTTATTGCAGAGAACAGACATTTTCTTAGTGAAAGACTTGTAACACTGAGAAAGCTTTAACCTATTTTCAGTTGCAGAAGTTTGATGGTCTTCTGGATTGAAATGTAGGATTGTGAAAACCTCAGCACGTTTCTTGCCTTTCCACCTGTTTACAGAGAATTTGCCATCAGTTGGGTCTATATACACACTTCACTGTCTCTGATGAGGTTTGTTTTAATGAAAAAGAAGAGATAATAACTCATGGGTGGATACAGTTCTTCAGTAATATTGCTTGGAATGATAAATGTCATCATTTGCTTAAGTCCCTGTGTACCATTCTTCCTCTCTCACTGCTAAGAATCTTTTGATTTGAAGAACATCCACAATAATTTAAGAACACAGTTTCAGATAGCATAAAAAGTTAAATTCATTTTGAAATTAAAATTAAAAGCATTTACCAAGCAATCACGACTCAATTCCAGTTAATAGTTATGTAAGATAATCAAACATCACACTCCAAAACTCCAGCACTGGGAAGTAGAAGAAGATATTTTTGCTTTTGTATTTTACATAATTATATGTCTTTGTTACAGATGGATTTTTAAAACCTCTTCTCCACTTAAAATATCAAATACTAGTTGCAGGGTAGCACAGGGGTGGCCAATCCTGTGTGATTTCATATGGCTGTAAACCATAGGACACATGGTGAATCAATGGGAGAGATGATTGAAGAGCAATTCACAGATGGGAGATGACAATGGCTCATCATGGATCTTATTTTGGGAATTGGTGGGGCTATGCATATCGTCTTTCAAGGTCACCCAGTGATATCAGCTTCATTAGCCCCTTATGGCTTGGTACTTGCTATTAGCAGGAGAGTCTGATTATCCCCACAGTCCCTATTGCCAGCATGGCCCATTACTCCTCTTTCTACAAAGTGTTTTAGCCCTGGCATGGAAATCTTACTTGAACAGCTCAAGAGGTGCATATGGCTCAAGAGCCACATGTTGCTCACTTCTGGTCTAAGCCTATGAAGCAAAACATTGGTTTGATTGTCTCAATATTCCCTCATTAACATGTATCTACAGATTGCTTTTTTGCACATCTATGATGTGATTATTCCTTTCAGCAAAATCAACAGTTGTTCAGAGCAAATGCCATATGAGAAGGCTTGATTTCCTTTTCAGATGCTACAGATCATGAACTCTTTTGGATAAGATGGGTTCTAACAGCTATTGTTAAGTGAGACCAGTACCTAGTGGCATTAGCAAGGAGGTGATGAACACATCAAAAAATTTTCACTGTTTTGGTTTGTTTGTTTGTTTGTTTTTTAAATAAGAGTTTAAAATAGGTTTTCTAATCTAGTTCATCACAGATACTTTGGAAATCCTGTCATTGGGAATAGTCTTAGGTACTTGAATAGAAAAGCTTTATCATCTTGAAGCTATGTGGTCACATAAAAATTGTTATCAGTTCATTGACCTGATAAGGTCAATAAGTAGATAACGCATATGCAAATGCATGCTCTAAAATTGTAGTAACAGAAATAACATTTTTCTAAAAAATTATTTACAAAATCGCTTATTCTGAATATAGTTTGTCTGGGATAAATCATGTTGCTGTAGAGGTTCAAGGATGCTTGACTGGTTCTGCTCCACTATTGGCTGCTAAACCAAATTTATGTATTCCATGACTGAATTACTCTAGCATCTTCGGTTTCCAGAGGGACAGAGTCAAACGCTGCCTGCCTAAGAAGTTGTCATCTGAATGGCAAAGCACGGAAGCAGAAGCTGTGATGAGTAGTCACTCACCCCTTCTCTGTATGACAGTTACCAGCAGAGTGGAACAGTGATAATCTTTTTTGATGCATGCTCTAAGTATTGCATTAGGATGTACTGAGGATGTACTCAAGAGTTTCTAATTTTCCAATGTACATAACACAATACATACTACTCTCTTGGCTAGGAAGCAGAAGGCACCGTGTCACCAGCATGGGCCAGGCTGAAGTATTACTCATAAATTCCACTGACATCTTTGCTTCCAACTATTATATTGTTACTGATAAAACATTGCTGCTCAATGAGATTGTTATGTATTTAGGGTTAAAGCTGCCAGACATGTTTTCAGCTGGTGTAAGCTGGCCAGGTGCCCATCAAAAGACCTATACTATTACAAATTTGTTGGTGGCATGGTTCTGCCTGGACTGCTCTCATCTTAAAATTGTATGAGCAGTACTTTTGACACAGCAACTTAGCTAGGAAAGATAATTAAAGAGCACATAGCTTTCACTGATGACCTGGACATGTCATGGTGAATGCATGTGTCCAGAGATGTTGAGAAGTTTTAAGCCTGTTCTCTATTTGGATGGGAAATGAACCTTGACAAAAGCCAAGGACACCTAAGTAAGCCTTTCCTTACAAAATTCAGAAACTCATTTTTGCATCCTTGGTGAGTTAACAAATAGGAAGGAAGTTCTTGACAGGCACTACTCAAATCTCACTATTGGGTCTTCTGTTCTGTTGTATTTAAAGGAAATAAAGCTTTGTGCTTGAGCAGTTTGGGTAGAACTGTTCTGTAGTCTAGTCTATTAGACTAGTGGCTAAGAGGTAAAGCAAAAGTTAAAAATTCCTGCAAGCAAGAAAAGCATTAGCTGTAGGAGGCTGCCAGAATTGAGTCACAGCAGTGAAGTCCAGCAAGGAGCAGGAGTATTTCTTTCAAACTTAGGAGCAACCATATGCTTAATTGTACAGTCAACAAAGTGTAGCATTGGACCTGCTAGTAGCAGACATGCCAAGTTTTGTGTCTTGCCTTGAGTGAAGTATGTTATATACTAAATGAATATGCATATTCATGCTCATGTATGCATAGAAATGTATTTTCATTCCTAAGATGAAAATACTGGCCACTGAAGCCAGTGGAGGTGAGCAGTAACCATGGAATTACAGAGAAGGTGGTCAATGAGGAACATGGAGCTGTTCTGAGCAGAGGAAAGAATACACAGAGGGTATGAGGGTGGCTGTTGTGATTAAATGTTAGTGTCTGGGAAACACCTGAGAATGAGCTGGATAAAAGATTACTGTGTGAAATTACTGAGTGGATATAGGGATGCTTACAGAGTATGCAGAAATGCAATGAGTAAAGCTAAGGCCCATTTGGAAATGTATCTGGCTAAGGATGTCAAGGACACCAAGACATCTTATTATTCTTCAAATACATAAATAACAAGAGGAAAACTAGGGAAAATGTGGGCTTGCTACAGAATGGAGGAGGGACCATGGCTACAGAGGGTCCAGAGAAGGTGGAGATACTGAATGCCTTCTTTGTTTTAGGCTTCAATGCCAAGGCCAGCCCTCAGGAATCCCTGATCCAAGAGACCAAGAAGATAGTCTGGAGAAAGGGAATCTTTTCCTGGATTTGAGGAGGTTTGGGTCAGAGATCATTAAGACAAACCTGACATCCATAAGTCCATGGGCCCTGATGGGATGCACCCACAAGTGCTGAGAGAGCTAGTGGACATCATTGCTAGGCCACTCTCTATCACCGTTGAAAAGTTATTGCAATTAGGAGAGGTGCCTGAGGACTGGAAGAAAGCAAACGTCACCCCAGTCTTCAAAAATGACAAGAAGGAGGACCCTGGGAACTATAAGCCAATCAGCCTGAACTTAATTCCCGGAAAAGTGAGGGAGTGGCTCATCCTGGAGGCCATCTCTAAGCATGTGGAAGACAAGATGATCAGGAGAAGTCAGCATGGATTCACTAAATGGAAATGATGCTTAACCAACCTGATTGCTTTCGAGAGTGGGACAACTGGCTGGACAGATGAGGGGAGAGCAGTGGATATTGTCTGCTTGGACTTCAGCAAAGCTTTTGACACCACCTCCCATGACATCTTCATCGGCAAGCTCAGAAAGTGCAGGCTGGATCAGTGGACAGTGAGATGGACTAAGAACTGGCTGAATAGCAGGTGTCAGATGTTTGTGATCAGTGGCACAGAGTCTAGTTGGAGACCTATAACTAGCCTTCAGGGCAAAGCTTTCATGTTGACATTTTCTTACTTTAAACTTCTAGTTAAGTTGTATAACTTAAACTGTCTGTCATGTAGTAGGCATTCTCTTTAAATGGTTATTATTCATACCTAATGCTGAAATCCTGCCTGGGAATCAACAGATATTTTTGAATTTTCAGGATTTTCTTAGGGTGCTTAAGTAAGATCTCAGCATCCTAATTTTTGACAGTTCTTTTTGAAATTCCCAGTGTGGATGGTGTGATTTCAGCCAAATTAATTCCTAGAGTAATTCAGTTTGATTCATTAAGTTTTAGTCTTGTAAGATTATTTTTTTTTTTTTGGCATGTCCATTGCCTTAGAGACATAGCTGTAGAATTAATTGTGTGGAGACTTTTGATCACCTACAAATTAAGTTTTATCATTAGCAGAGGTACTACTGTTTTCCAAGCATTTGATGATTTGTGTAATGGTGCCATGGTGCTTTACAGAAAGATAGGAATTTTATATACATGCCTTTTAAGGTGTTGGGTCCTTTTCACTGTTGTTTCTGGAGCCACAAATTTCCAGCCATGAACAAGGCATACATCCTAACTTTACCTACTGATGCTTCCTAAATATTAGATGTTAGAACTTTTTTTTTTTAATGAATACTTGTTTGTTTTTCTCTCTCCTCTTCATGGGGCCAGAGGCAAAGAGAGAAGGTGAAAACCAGCTCTGCTGAGGAGGGGGTAGGCAAGCTGCTATCCTACTAAGCTCAATGGGAGGGTTGTTACTGATGTGAATAGGGCACTTTCTGATGCACACAGTTCTCCTGTTACATTCAGCAGGTATCTCAGCAAATGAGTACAAGCTTTGGGCAGAAATGCATAACAGGGAAAGAATGCATTTCTAAAATATCCTTTTTTAAAAAATTCTGTTAAAACTGTATTGCTTGTAGAAGGCACCAGACAGGACATACAGTCTGTTATGTAAGTCTGTGAATAACTGCGGAGATTTCTGCTAAAAACACACAACAGAAAAGCAAGAATACCTTGATAAAAGCTCTTTAATTTTTCTTCCCCCTCATTTTTCCTCAGAATGTCTTTATGTTCTTTTGATAGAAGCAAATTGGGATTAAATATTGAAAAGACTTTAAAAAATTGCATACCTCTTTTTTTCAGAATCACAGAAAAAGATATTTTAAATCTGTGTGAGACCATTTTGGCCATTTAGCTTGACCTTCTGCAAAGCACAGAACATGGAATTTGGCCTTGTCAACCCAGTGAAAATGCTAGTAACCTGTGCTGAACCAAGGTATAGCTTCCAGAAAGACAGATTGTCTTTATTCAGAGACATCAGATGTAGAATCCACTACTTTGTTTGACAGCTTATTTCATTTGTGAGGTTACACATATTGCTAGAAAGTTGTGCCTCATTGTTAATGATATCAGACCCACACTTTGCTTTGGAAATAGGTACAGTTACTTTACTATGTGACTGTCTTCCCCCGAGTCTGAAGCCTTGCTTTTAAAATGTGCTGCAGATTATCCATTCAGGTCAGGATTTATGGAGATGCTGCGGGGTGCTGGTTTCTCTTAATCAGCATGGGAGTTGGAAGCCAGAGAAAACCACAGGATCAGCTTGGAGTAGAGTCTCCCTTTCCTCACATTGGTGCTGAGCTTCTCCACTCCTGGCTACTTTGTCATTACCAAGTCACAAAAAGCTGATGCTCCCTTTTTCATAGGCTGAAATCTTGTGGAAATGGTTCTTTTGGCAGATTTGCAGCCCATCAAAAGACCTTTCTTGAGTAACTGCCTTCTGCCTTGAAGTGCTGGGGGAGCGTAGGTAAAAATGAGGTTATGGTTGGGCCAGAAACAATGGAGTTTTGAATGACAGCATCTACCTGGTTCCTAAATCCAGTATTTAGGACCCCAATGATGAAAATACATTTTGCAAAGTGAAGGGGAAAAAATATTTTTTAGTCAGTTGTGCGCAGCCTGAGGGAATAATTGACTTCTACGAATCAGAGAAGAAATGTACTTTCCAGACTACAGCTTAGAAGCAAAAAGAGTAAGAGGAAATCTTTTTCCACAGCTGAAAACCAGTATGTTTTTCAGCTGGCTTTTTGGAGTATAGGGGAAAACAATTATTGTCCTAAAAAACAGGAAGCAAAGCAGATATATTAGGAAAGTGCTGTTAGAAATGGAGTGGGAAAAGACTTCCTCCTGAACTGATCTCTGAGGACTCACCCAATCACAACAGAGGCAATGGAGCTGCTAGGCAGCAGTAGATCAGGGCAAATCAAAGAGCTCTCTTACCTGTCATGGTCTGGCACAATATATAGCATTAGGAACTGCTCTACGTACGCTACTAGAGATAGCCTCAGACACAAAAGGCGGAGAAAGGTTGTTCAGCCTCATTCACCGTGCTTTTCTGCGTAGTGATAACACATGAGGGAGTAAAGTATAATCCACTAAGTGTCTGGTGTCTAGGAGGATGCCATCCTCCCAAAGGGAAGAGAGAAAATGATTATGATGTTTCCCCAAAACCTTAGCGGTTCTGTAGCATCTCAGGTGCACCCCTGAGCTCTGTGCTGCTATATCAGTGTTACTTCCAGCCTGTTTTCTAGCATGCATGTGAACTCCTTTCCTGTTAGAACCTGAACTTTTTTGGGTGGGAGGTGAGTGACTGGCTGCTGCTCACAGTTGCTGTCCTCAAAATGGCACGAGGTGTGGTTAGCATCTGTTGGGGATCACTCTTTCTTCATACAGTCATTAGGGTGCTCTTCAGCCAGGGGCTTTGGTGGTATTTCCTCACAGGTTCAGGTCCAAAAGTGCACACAGTGATTTGTCTCTCTATCGGCAGGATTCAGCTTTTGCTTCCACCCACAACTAGATGAAACTCTACCTCTTGTCTGTTCTGGTGCTGCCTTATTGTTGCTGTTGGCAGGTGACTTGGAAACTACAGTTACAGTCTGGGAAGACACTCCTTGCTAATGTTGTTGGTAAAGCACTAACTAGCAATGGAAGCAATTGCTGCCATGTTATGGTTTACATGCTTTGTATTTGACCATCTTTCCTCGTGCCGCCTTGGTCTATGAACATGGTGGTGACCCTTTCGTTGTGGCTAGCCCTTCAGATAATGCTGAGACCCACTTAATCATCAGTTCCTTTCCTGCCACAGCAGATGCTGCACTGCAGTCTTAATAAAACTGTTCCATAGTGATATATGTATGTCCAAGATATAATCAGGGCTCCTACTACGTGTATTGTTATTGCCAGAGAGATTTCTTCACCAGAATACCCTTCTGATGGCTTACCATTTGTGGCACCTGTCAGTGATAATTCAGCAGCTGCTGCTGCTGAGACAAAAGTCAGGTCCAAGATAGTTAATAGCAGGGCCACTGCAGCAGCAATGGAGTACGCATAGGAGAACAGTCAGGCCTAAGAAACTATTTCCAGAAAAAAGAAATCAGACTACTCAGTGGCTGAGCAGGAATTGGATAGGGCAGTGCTTGGCATTGCTCAAGCACTAATTGGATATTAATTATTATTAAAGCTAAAGTAACATACACTGTCTTTCTCTGCATTTACCACTAAACCAGTGTTTACTACTGTTATAGCTCTTCACTAGATTCTTTGTGCTCTGCAAGGCTTTTCAAATTTTGAGCAGTACCTCAGTGGTTGTTAATTATTATCATCTGATAACCATTAGAGGATTATCAAACCATGCAGTAGTTTAACTTGGAAGAAAAAGCAAGTGAAATACAGTGATGAAAGACAGAACTTGATGGGAAATTTTGTGTGGGAGGGCAGAAAGTGGGGTGAGTGCTTGCTTCATCAGTGGCACACTGTAGCTAAGGCAGTACTTGAACCATGTTGATACTAAGCACTTGTATGGATCCCTGTTTTGTAGCATCTGGGATTTCAGGAGATTTGTGACTTCCCTAACTACGGCTCATTGCTATCTTTACTTCAGAAGTTTTGAAATGCTATTCTCCACTTTCCACAGACCGTATTTCCGATTGCAGACAGGAACATGTTTTTGAGTCACTGTTGTGCATGCAGCCAAGGAGATGGCTTGCCCTCCTTGAAAATATGTCCTAAATGTAACAAAGTATCCCTTCTTCTCTACCCCCAAATGGCCTGTACTCACTAGATTTAATGAGACTTAATATTTCTGCCACTATCCCTTGTAGAACAGAACAGAAGAAAGCAGCATAATGCTATCTAAGCATGATGCGAACACGTTTATTTATGTCTGTTCATTAATTAGACTGCTGTAATGCAGCCAGTTTCTTCTCCAGTTTTGGAATAGGAGTAGCGTGGGTATTCATTCATCTAGTAATGATTTTATGACTTGTAGATTGGCATAGAGTAAAGTTTCTGATGATAAGCATGTCTGCCTGCTTTCTTGGTGGCTTCAGTTTCTGGACACACAGGAATAGAAAAAGTCCAGTGGAGAAATAAACTTGAATTGTTTGGGTCTTGGCTATAAACAAGGAGCTGGGAGCTCATTCTGTCTGGCTTTGTGCGCCTGCTTCATTCTTTCTGGTGCCTACTGGATAAAGAAATCAAAGTAAAGAGAATTCACAGAAAAAGGAGACCTACAGAAGAGATGTTAACACTTAACATATTTGAAGGCTGAAAATAGCCTTGGTCAGTTTTCTTCTGCATTACAGGTAGTTAGTTACATTTCAGCCAAGTATTTAACCATTGGATGAGGAGCTACCAGTGTAAAGCACCTTTCAAAGCATATTTCCCACAAAGGAAACAAGAGATGTAAATCTGGTACCCTTTGTAGTCTGTTCCAATGGCTAATCACACTCACTGTACTTTATTTCTCATTTGAATTCATCTGGCTTTAACTCCCATCCACCGATTCCTGTTATGACTTTCTCTGCTAGATTGGTTTAATTTTACTTCCCACACCCTGTTCCTTTCAGATTTATTGCCCGTGTTCTTCTAAAAATAAAATAAAAGCAACAACAGTCTGCAGAGGGAGATGGGGGCAGGGGGGGAAGAGAGAAAGAGAGGAAGGAAAGAAAGGGAAAGGGAAAGGAAAAGAGGGGAAAGGGAAAGGAAAAGAGAGGAAAGGGAAGGAAAGGAAAAGAAAGGGAAGGGAAAGGAAAGGGAAAGGGAAAGGGAAAGGGAAAGGGAAAGGGAAAGAAAAAGAGAGGAAAGGGAAGGGAAGGGAAGGAAAGGGAAAGGAAAGGAAAGGAAAGGAAAGGAAAGGAAAGGAAAGGAAAGGAAAGGAAAGGAAAGGAAAGGA
>JANHGB010051339.1:1813-15164 GCA_026283785.1 Coracopsis vasa
CAAAAACACATTTTGCTTCTCTGCTCCAGTTTCTCGCTGATGTCTGGTGGTCAAAGGTCAAACAACTCTGAAAATGAACCTTTAGGCTCATTAAACACATGAAAGTTTCAGTTTTTCAGACATACCTGATTAATATCAGTCAAGCCAACCCCAGCGTAACACACAAACCATAAATCTGGTATTGAAATAAAATATTGCTTATTTTCATTAATACAATTTTTCTGAGTAACAAAAGACTGCAGTGATTGTTCAACCAGTGCAAGCATTAAAAGCAGAAACCCAAACTCTTCTTGAAGACTAGTACCCTTTTTGCACAACATCTTGTTTTGCTTAGACAACTGTTTACAGCAAGAACTTCCTTAGTTTTTATAGTTCTGACTTTAGGATTCTAGCTGTATTACACTTTGTAGTTAGGATGGATATGTTGACTGACTTTGTCACTTCAGATATTACAAGGAGTTTTGGATAAACCCCTGAGGAAAAACACGTAAATTGGATCTAAACAGGCAGTACTGGTTTTGACCTTATCTTAAAAGGGATTTATGAAAAAAATGTGATTAATTTGAAACATGGCTGTTTGTCATTGTGAAACTCTGTGTGGGTGACCTGGGAGCTCTTTATACAGTGGGAGTAAACCGATTATTTCAAAGTTAGATCGAGCAAATATTAGCTGTGATCTTGCGCTATAAAGTATGTGGAAAAGGTGTAGAAGGGAATGATTTGCGGGAGGGAAAGGTGTGGAATTCAGAATGAGATGAGGAAAAGGTGTAAAGCCACTTTTGCTTAGCTAGCATGAATCACACTCCTGAGGAGAAAACATAATGTAATGAACGTACTGTAGGATGCTAATACTTTCATCCGTTAAAATTTAAACTTCTTAATTTGTACTAATACACATAGTTCTAGGTATTTTATATACTAAGCTATTTAACAAGTCATGTTAGTTTCCATATATTTATACAGAGTAGTGTGTTTATTCTCAAAGCCTGGTTTCAGACATACTTAATGTTGTCAAGGGCACTCTAAAGGTAAATACTGTTTCATCAAAAAGTACTTTGATGAAGCAGCTTGACTTTTGTTCCTGACTTTGCATTATATTTTGTGTTCCCTTATTCCACCTACATTCCTGTATTCAGTTTCTCCATTTGTAAAGTACTTCTACCTCACATGGTGCTGAGAGTAAACACATTAATTTTTGTGTAGTGCTTCTCCTTTTTAAAAGTGAGTTAGCTATAGTTCTTCCTTATTCTCCTAGTGCTTGACTAGAACAGTCATAAATATGTCTGTTTCAGAGACTGCATCTTCCATGGTTTGGAAACTCATTTCTGTAACTCTGAATTCTAGAAACTTGGATACCAACATATGTTAGTTTGGGAGCATGAGGATGAGCACACCTACTGCAGAGTGCTAGGATGATACTGCCACCGCCATGGTGAAGTTCAGTCCAAAGAGTTCTTCCTAAATGCACTGAATGTGTGTGGCTAGTGTACAGAAATGCTGAACTGCTTCTGAGAAACTGGTTAAGCACCAGCGGGTATTTTTAGGCATCCAGATAATTTGGAGATTGGGCCTTGATCTCTTGATCTGCAATTTAAAAAATAGAAATGCCATAGTCTATTCAAAACACTTCATGTACTCCTTCATTTGGGGAGGTAATAAATGCAAAGTACTAGTATTATCATCTTAGTGCTAGGATTAGTAGCCAGCCTTCATTCTTCCAGCTAAATAGCCATAGGTTATTTAATTTAGGTCTGAAATGTGATTCAATACTGCTGTATTTGATACCAGGTTTATTAGGTAGGTACATGTGATCAGTAATATTAAGACATGCTTTATGGAATCATAGAATCAGCTAGGTTGGAAAAGACTTCTAAAATCATCAAGTCCAACCATTACCCCAGGATGCCAAGGCTACCACTAAACCATATCACAGAGGGCCTCATCTACACGGTTTTTGAATGCGTCCAGGGATGGTGATCCCACCATTTCCCTGCACAGCCTGTTCCAATACCTGACCACCCTCTCGGTTGAAGGAAATTTTTCCTAATTCCTAGTGCAGCTTGAGGCTGTTACCTCTTTTCCTATCACTTGTTACTTGGGAGAAGAGATTAGCTACCTTCTCTCTCCATTCTCCTTTCAGGCAGTTACAGAGAGCGATATTCCCCTTGAGCCTTCTCTTCTCCAGACTAAACAGCCCCAGTTCCTTCAGCTGTTCCTCATATGACTTGTTTTCCAGACCCTTCACCAGCTTTGTTCCCTTCTCTGGACCTGCTCCAGGAACTTAATGTCTCTGTTGAAAATGCCTTGTTCCCTCCTAAATATTAAGTAATATTTTGGGTTTCTGATGGTCTGTGCAAGAACTAGAGAGAGAATAGAGTCAATGAAGTGACAGGGTAGTGAATTTTGCCTCTGGCCCATTATTGCGTCAGCCTGCTTTCACAGCAACTCTTCCACAGTAGGGCTAGGATTTTTTTAGCAGCCCTCTCGCAAGGCAGTTTCTTATACTCTCAGCTGTTCTTCTTTCCTATGGTAGACTTGGGTTTGTTATTCATGCATGTATGCTGTGTCGTGCAGAAGAGTTGCCTAAGAGTGGGATGGTTGTTAAACTGAAGTGTGTCTGGCCCAAAGTCTGTTCCTGATCCTTCCCAAGAAAAGAAGGCAGGTTAGGAGCATGTCTGAGGTGTCAGCTGTGGTTTCAGTATGACATGCAGTGTGCTATATATCCTATCACACTGGGGTAAGGAAGTGGGGGGCAGGTGAAGTGCAAAGTTCTTTTTTGCCACCAAAATGTTACATTTCCTCTAAATGGAAAGCTCTGACTCTGCTGGCATGAATAAAGTTTAATGGGAATGTGTTGAGACTTCAGTGAATACATGAAGCACATGACTCTGCAGCATCAGAGAGCCAAGTATGAACAGTATAAGTGTAAATATATTATGTGCTGATGTGTCTGTATCCACGCGTGCAGCATTCACTGAAATAAGATGCCATGTAAAAGGGAGTTGAAAATCACTTGGATTTTCTTGAAAAATACTAACATGACTTGTGAGCTCTTCCCTTTGCTGAAGATTTGCTTCAGAGTGATGATTTTAATTTTCAGCCCTTCACAGGTGAGATTTAGCTACCTGAACACATGTGTGCACTTGCATTTCAAATGACTTAGCTCAGCAGGGCACACATGTGTGGCAGCTGTTGCACTTGCCACGTTCTGGAGCAGTAGTTGGATAGAGGAGGACACTGTGGGTGGCACCAATACCTTCATTTGGGTGACTGAATTTCTTCCAATAATCTGTCAGAACTTGGTTTTAGGAGGGTGCTAGTATATAGGGGTACCTCTTCCCCATGAGGAGGGAAGTTTATTGCCTCAATAAATACTTTACAGATTTCTGATATCTAACAAACCTAGCAGACCAGTGTAAGTTAACTGTGCTAGTACAAGTTTTGGTTTATCAACCTGTGACTGGTTCTGTATTAAAACTAGGAAGAGAGACTGGCTGGTTGTCATTCCAGGGAGTTCTTGCTGCTTAGCCCAAATTAAACAAGCTGCTTGAGAAGCTGAGTTTTCTATTATGTTTATCCATGTCACAAATACTGTACTGCCCTGCAAACCACTCACAGTTGCATTTCTGGTTAGTTATCTAGTTTATGTGTAAGAAATTAGATTCCAAGTTGGTGCTTTTAAGGTGAACAACACTGCAAGTAGTTCTTCACTTCAGCTTTTTGTAAGTGCCTGTGGCGTGGCTGTTGCATTGCTTGATGTTAGGCATGGAAACGAGGGTATTCTCAAGTAAAGTAAGTGGATGCTAGCTTCCCGTTGTTTCTGATGGAACTCAAGTTTAAAACTGAAAAGAAACTATGGAAGGAAGGAGTGGTTGCTCTCAGAGGTCTACATGCAACCCAGACCTATAGCATCTCTCCAGCGCTACGCTGTATATCGCGGGCTTTGTGGCTAGAGATTGTCCAAAAGCAGTTCTTCCACTGAAAATAGTCCTGTGGGGCGTTCATTAAATGTTTCTGCTTTCCATCCAGATGAGTGTGAAACCTTTTTACTAATAAAGCAAACCATTTCTTAGGAGAACAGAAACGCCCTATTCCAGGTATCAAAGGTCACATACCTCATGCGCAGCAAGGACTCACACCTCTCTTCCATCTCAAAAGGACTGGTAGGCTTAAGACTCACAAAAATGTTGGATGCTGTTTTATTTTGTTGCATTGTACATCTTAAAAAAGAAGAGGTTTTAGGAAAAGTTGATGTGTAATCACACTTATAAAGGCAAAAAGACATTGCTGCTTTAGCCACCTTGGCTCTAACATGCAGGACTAGTTCATAAAAGCAGAAGTTTAAGCTCTACATAACCACCCTGTATAAATAACCTGCGGTTATATACTAATGTATGCTGCTTCTTGTAGGACTTCACATACCTAATGGTGGATCAGGCAGCTATTCAGGACCTTTTCATGGTGATTTTTTCAGAGTGCGGAGTGTCTCACAGGGGACTCCTTTAAATGAGCCAAAATAAAATGTAGTGGGGAGAAAAATGAGGGCGATCAGTAGTTCTGTTAGTTCAACCATAATTCCATTACTTCTGTCTCACCCTGTTTTCCTGCTTGAGGCACCAAGGGAAGGGGTTTTGACCTACCATACAGTACTTGGTATTGGCTTAAGTTAAACTAAAGCATTGTTAAGGGATACAGTGCTGACTGGAGATGTTCTGTGCCAGGCTGCTTTACTTCAATATGTAAGAAAGCAACATGATGTCATATGTCACACTGCTTTAAAACAAGTAAGTAGGTATCTTGTGCAATGGTACAAAGTTAATGTGCCATGTCAGTAATAATTTCCGAGACTTTGGTATGCCTTTGGGAAATGTCATTTCTAGCCAAATCTCACTTCCTGTTCGGAAGGGGTGAAGCATGATGTTGTTCTTGTACATACAAGATACAAAAGCATTTTAAAACTGTGTTTTTACTGCATTAGTTTTGTAGTGCCTTCGAAAGTGCTTCCTTCTAGCTCACTGCCAGAAAATGAGTTTCTACTGGTTTTCCATGCTGAGTCATCTTGGTGATGACCTTAGTATTGCCGATGTGAAAGGTTTAAACTTCTGCCCCAGCCCTATTCACATGCTGGCCTCCAATCCACGCTTCTGTAAGAGCAGCGTCCCTGCTGTTCTGGGTCACTTCTTGCTTCAAGGGCTAAACACTTACAAAGTTCCAAACATCCTTAATAACAACAACAATAACACCACCACAATAATGATGCATAGCATAGACTGCTGGTTTCCAGACCCTGACACTTCCTGACCATATGATGGCGCCTCTGCATGCTGCCTTCTTGAAATCACAGGATGCTACTTGTCATTCATCAGTTCTTCCATTGCCCTAGTTATTTTGGCACAACTGGCTTAAGAGCTGGTGTTCACTTACCAGAATGCTGAAATTACGAATGTGCTCTGGCTTTGTGTTGCTGCTCCTGTTTCTGTAAGGTTACATCAATATCTGCACACCTGATTTTCTGTATGTCTCCAGTCCATCCCATTTGCACAGTAGAAGTGCTTGGTTTGCACCTTTCCAGACTAAGCCTAGGGAGGATAAACATTTTTACAGAGTTTTCGGTATGTGGCGAATAACATACAGCCGTGACAGTCAAAAAGTATATAAGGTGATGCAAGTACATAAGTTCTCCTCTTTTCTTTACCTTGAAAGGATTAAAAGCAAAACAAAAACCCAAGCAAGTCTCTTAACAAGGCAATGTGCAGCCAAGACGGAATCATGGTGAATTCTGATGTCAAGGAGCAGGCATCTGTCAAAGGAATTACCTCAAATATTTAAATAAATACATATTCTTCAGTGTCTTTTATAAAATACAAGGAACTAGAACACTGTGATCAAGCAGGAATGAAAACTGTTGAAATATTTTAGTTGGAATAATGTTAATATATGATATTTACTTGAGGAAGGCTTCATTAAGAAATTGGATGGTATGCATTTATAAAACACCAGCTTTTCAGTTCAAGCAGTTGTTTTCTAAAGCCTAGTATACTTTTTTTAAAAAAAAAAAATTAGTACATTTGAAAAAAGATTCACAAGTCTCAAGTTCCACAATCCTTAAGATTCAAATGAATTGGGGCACCACCTCTTATTTATCCTTATTGCCTCTCTGTGGACAGTTATACAGAAATCTAACATACTAGACAGGATTTCTTAGGTTATTTAGAAAGCCCCCTCCCCTGCCAAATATTACACAATTCTATGTTTAATTGTTTGCATTTATATATTTTATGATGAAAACCTGCAAAGCATTTTCTTCTTCAAGTGTGCCTTAAGGTTCTCTGATCCGTTTTTCTTCCTGGTTTTGCTTAATCATTTATTTGACTATGTAATCTATTATGGATCCCAAAATATTTCATTTGCAAAGTAGTCCTAAGTACTACACATACAGAATTAAGCCACAGCTTTTGCAAGTTTCCTTTAAAGTTTTGGGGTTTTTACCTTACTGACTAGCAGTGGTCATTCTTTTGTACTTTTTCCTGGCTACAGCCAAAATGCTGTTGATGACAGAGTTTAGCAACAACTACTTTTCTTTCTTTGTTTCCCATTTATTCCTTTGGCAGTAACTGTATACAACTTAATCCTTTATAAATCTAACACGGAGCCATACTTCTTCTCATACTTGGTATGAGAGTGTAAATAGTCCTTCCACAGCAACGTTAAGCATTCATGTGTTGTCCGTATGGTTTTGGCTTCTTGCCTCTTGCTTAGTTGTCTGACAATATGCGAGTTAAACATGCTGAGCCAGCAAACACCCGCACAGCCCTGCAACCATGTACCTGTACACTTCACACACACAAATTGTCCTGTTAACACCAGCAGGACCACTATGCACTTAAAGGTGAGTTTGTGCTCTAAGAGTTTTGGAAACTGTGTTCTTCATTGACTTCCATTTTCCTGAAGGTCCAATTCTTCCTTCACATTATTTGCTACGTCACACTGTTCCTTATTCCACCAATCTGTATGTTCACACTGGGAATTTATTTTTGCAGTTAAAACTTCACATTTGTCTCTGAAAGGATTTTGAGCTTAAAGGGAAGGTGTCTGTTTTGACACGTAACATCACAGAAGAGTGGACTCTTGGTACTTACCACTGTATCTGGACTGCTGAAAAGTGGCTCCATGTATAAGCAGATCACAAACTCCTATCAACTTAAGTAGAGCACAGACTCCATACCTCAAGTCAGGTGAGGACAGGGAGAGATGAGGAGCTTCTTCAGAGAACCCTATCCTTTTAGAAGTTTAATCTGTTCTCTGCTTCTTACTTTTGCTGCATGCATAATTAGAGTCCCGTTGGGCCAACCCTGTATGATATGCATTTTCATGTAAAGATAAGAGATTGCTCGATTCTGTGCCAGAGGAACTAAATTTTGAGTTTTATGTAGGAGCTTCCACCTGAGGGTGTCAAAGTAGGCTTGAGGCTCACCGAGAGTGCAGTTAATGCACCTATGAAATAGTTTTGCTGGAAAGAAAGAAAGTAACACAGCTTAGAACCGACAACTAAGGGTTAGTATTGGGACCAGCACTGTTTAAGATCTTTGTCAGTGACATGGACAGTGGGATTGAGTGTGTCCTCAGCAAGTTTGCTGATGACACCAAGCTGTGTGGTGCAGTCTGCATGCTGAAGGGATGGCATCCAGAGGGACCCTGACAGGCTTGAAAGGTGGGCCAGTGCAAACCTCATGAAGTTCAACAAGGCCAAGTGCAATCCCAAGCACAAATACAGGCTGGGTGGAGAATGGACAGAGAGCAGCCTTGAGAACAAGGACTTGGGGATGTTGGTCAATGAGAAGCTCAGTATGAGCCAGCAGTGTGTGCTTGCAGTCCAGAAAGCCAACTGTATCCTGGGCTGCATTAAAAGGAACGTGACCAGCAGGTCGAAGGAGGTGATCCTGCCCCTCTACTCTGCTCTTGTGAGACTCCACCTGCAGTACTATGTCCAGCTCTGGGACGACCAATACAAGAGAGACAGGGAGCTGTTGGAGCGAGTCCAGAGGAGGACTGCGAAGATGCTCTGAGGGCTGGAGCACCTCTTCTATGGAGACAGGCTGAGAGAATTGGGCTTGTTCAGCCTGGAGAAGAGAAGGCTACATGGAGGCCTTAGAGCAGTCTTCCAGTATCTGAAGGGGGCCTACAAGAAATCTGGAGAGGAACTTTTTACAAGGGCACGCAGTGACAGGACAAGGGGGAATGGCTTTAAAATGAAAGAGGGTAGATTTAGATTAGATACCAGAAAAACAATTCTTCCCTGTGAGGATGATAAGGTCCTGGCACACGCTGTCCAAAGAAGCTGTGGCTGTCCCATCCCTGGCAGTGTTCAAGGCCAGGCTGGATGGAGCTTGGAGCAACCTGGTCTAGTGGAAGGTGTCCCTGCCCATGGCAAGGGGGTTGGAACTTTAAGGTCCCTTCCAATCCAAACCATTCTAGAATTCTGTAAAATACAATTAAAAATACAAAAATCAATGCTGTCTTTACTGCTATGCTAGCAGCAAACTTTGTTCCTCTTACAGTCTTACTACAGAGTTTGTCCTTCAGTGTAATGGTTGGTTTTGTAATGCCCTGCTGTCTTGTTATGTATTAGAGAAGCAGGGAGGGGCTGGCACAGTCCTATTTCAAAATACAATGCTTATATAGTCATTGAAGTAGATGGCCCTCAGGGCCATCTACAACTTTGTCAACCAAGAGGAGAAAACAGAAATACCTTTCAATGATTTGAATCTTCTCTAGCCTTTCTTTTGCAAGATCTGTCAGTGATGACTTCCAGCATTGTATCAAGCTGAATATTTACTAGCCCTTTTACCTTTATTACATGTAGTCACCAACAACTCTGGAGGCAGTATGTTTGATTCATGGACAAATAAGGCAAATGAAATGTGAGCTTACAGAGTTATAGGGTGAATCTTACATTTTTTGGTTTTGTTTTCCTTTTCCTTCCCCCCCCCAAAAAAAACCCAAACAAACAATGAGTTTAAACTAAGAGGACGTTATTTGAATTCATAGAATAATTAACCTCCATGCCCCATTAAAAATTCCTTTAAGCTTGCAGTTAATAAGGAAGCACTAGAAATAAAATGGCCTGTGAAACCCTACTTTTAACAACTAAGTATGAAGAAGCCTAGTGAGTATTTGTAAGCCAAAGTATTTAAAAGATTTTAATGCAGCCATATAACTTGTCAGTTCTCCATTCTCCATAGGATGCCAGGGACCCCTGCTCAACAGAAGGACCACACTGCTGTTTAAATATAAGATCTTTTTTCATTTTTAACTTTTCAATTAAAAAAAACCCCAAACCAAACCAAAGTTGGGGGGGGGTATTTTAACAAGGGCAAATAATCTGCATTTTGATCTCAAGCAGCTGACAAAACTGGAATCTTCCCAAAAAAAAAACATCAGTTTGAGGCCAACACCCATTATGGAAAATTTCAGACTTGGGAAAGTTGGCAAAGTTTTATGAGCAACTAAAAACCTGTACAATGTGAAATGTCAGACAGCTTCAAAATGAGTGACACTAGACTGCACATTGCTAATATTTTTACATAGGTTATCGGAGAGAGATCACAGCTGCAGAGATTTCATATTGGCCTTACAGCATTTTCACCCATTTAAACCTACTGGGTGAGTACAAACCTCTTGACTTCTTATAACAACACCATAAGAAAGACTGTAAATATCTGGACTCTCTTCTCATCTTCATCTACAACTATCTTGCACAGCACAGCACAGGCAGAACAAATACAAGACCCTTCCATTACTCTGCTGGGTCCAAACAGCCAGGGGGTTCTTTACATTGGACACAGTTCTCAAAGACGAATGATGATATTTGCGTAAGAACCATGTCAGCTGGTTGTCAGCATGATATATCTGGACACATTTTTAAATTTCTTTATAAGTAGGAAGCATTGGAAGGTCTAAATCTGAATTCATTGTTCAGTCCCCAAGCAACACTAACAAGATACCCTCAGATCACATTTCACTGTTCAGCCTGTGTATTTCCCACTCCTTTGCTATTCAATATCCCAACCTTACCATGATGAACTTCTTCCAAATGAACACATTGTCATGCTTCTTTCATAGATTTTCCTCTGATACCTTATTTTTCAGCATTACACAGATCTCAGCAATGTCTACATTGGGACTTTGAAAAATCATGTTTTATAATGCTATGAAAATGTTCCTTGAAAGACTTTTGGTCTATTTAATAAGCATTTTAATGGCAATTTCTGAAAAAGAATTCTGTGTACTAATACAGGTCAGTATTTGTTTCATTACTTCATCATTGCAACTAGTTTTCTCATCAAAAAGAAAGTATTTCTTACAGCTTTACTCATCTTCCTTTGCTCTTGAGCTAAGCATTTTGGCTGCCTGTGTGCACAAGCAGAGCAGTGAGCATCACAACTTTGGTTGTCAAAATCTGTCCTAGATTTGAAGACTGGTAATTCAACCATGCTGCTAAATGAAACAGGAGAGCATTTCTGGTCTTAGAGGTGATTATCAAGCTATATCATGGGGTGGCTCAGTATCCCCAAGTGCATATGGCACTTTAGTCCCCAAGCTCCATGGGTTGAAGAGAGTTGGTGTGTTTGTATTGCATGTGTTGGTATGGGCTCTAATGTGCCTGCCTTGGTGGTCAAGTCACAACCAATTCTTCAGTGTTTCCAAGCCCTGCATGGAAATCCTTGAGACCATCTAGCCTGGGACATTTTTGGAGAAGGACCAAGTGGTCGCCAAGAGATAACGAAGGGCTGGTGATAGCAAGTTGGTGGCAATAGTCTCTTGTGGTATCGATAAAAAGACCCCTTCCTGAAGCAGTCAACAAAATAAAACAGGAATAGGGTCTCAGTGTGCCTGTAAAAGGCTAGGCAATATTTAGAAATATCGATCCTGTAACACCAGAGACTGGAGAGAAGGGAGAAACAGGCTCTGGTGTCTGAGTGCACCTGAGCATGGGCACTAGAGGACTCTACAGAATTAAGTGTCTCACAGGTTTGTATTAGATGATTACATCAGTTTAACTTAAAAATGCAAATTAATGTCTGGAGAATTCTTTAGAAATTCTGAACAGCTCGATGGAGGCTGCAAAAAGGGACAAGAAGATTTTACTGTCTACTACACTGCAACTAGGTCCGGGCATGTCTTGACACAGTAAAAGCAATGATATGAAACTGTTCTTAAATAGAAAGCATTGGAATACCAAAAATATGACTTCAAGAAATAATATTCTTCTAGATACCCATACTTCCACTTCTGAACGGGCAGCGGAAGATTGCCACAGATGGCCTAATACGAATCTATGGCGTAAGCCAGTAAATTTCACACACTCCTTTTTGAACAAAGGCACCTTGACACAGCCGAAAATGCCAGAAAGCCATCCCATCTTGAGCTGAAGGCATCAAGAGGAGGAGATTCCATCCTGTCCCTTCTGTTTTGCTTGTGGCTGATGGCCCTTTACCATTTAGAAAGTCAAGTCTACGATTTTAAGTTGAATCCATCCCTTTAAACTTCCAGATATCACTTTCGTCTTTCTCAAGACTAAAGTGACCAGGAAAACACAACATGTAAGATTTATGTATCTCTATTTTTTTGTTCCTATCATTATTAAACAGCTAGACTTTGAAAACCTCTGAATACTGTCATGAGTCCTTGTGGCCTCTCCAGTTTGGGGTCTATTTTAGAAAAAGAGGACCCAGCAGATATAAACTCACCTTATTTCTACTACCTACTCTACTGTTAGCATCCCTAAACAGCACTAGCCCTTCTTGTCCTACGTATATTAGAACCTTTTTGAGGTGTCTTGTGATTGTGTTCCTTTAATCTTTTCTAAAGTTTCTGCTTTCCAGGAGTCACTAATACCTTCTAGGTACACAATTTGCATTCATTAATCCTAGATGCACAATTTTGCATTTGGACACATAAAGATATGACTCAGGTGGTTCCATTTACAAAGTAATCAAAATGGTTCCATTTACAAAGTAATCCAGTCTGTGTGGTTGTTCTGCATTACTGTCTTCTCATCACCCACATGTACTCACTCTAGTGTCTTTCTCACAGCCACAAATAAAATCAGTGGCAATATTACGATGACTTCCAAACTATGATGGAAATGTTGGGCTGTAACTAAGGCTCCACCTCCGTGAACAATACGACTGTTTATTTTCATAATGTTACTTATTTCTTTGGATCTGTCAGTCCATCAGCTTTTAAGCTATTTAACATACTTTTAGCTATTTAGCATATTGTACTGAAACCAAGTGAGACTTGGTGTGCGTAATATGAAGCACCTTACCAAAGTCTACTCCATCAACACAATTTTGTGCTGAAGATTCTCACGTAGTCAAGTTATGAAGCTTAGTGTGTTTGCTAGTATCTCTTTTCCTTAAGCCACACATACTGGTATATATTCCTGCCTTTTTATTTTTTATCAAAGAAATCCCATGTTTCCTTTTCCCTTATTTTGATGAGGACTGACTTTAACATGACAGGCTGGCTTATTAGTACCTGACTCATCCTGCTCAAACAGGAACTGTTCCTGATATCACCCTTTCTGAAATGGCTCAAGCCTTTTGAGATTTACGTGTATTTCTGTAAATGGACCAGCCACCTTCTCTGCTGATAAACGCAGGCAGGAGCGCATTTTGAGGCATATATAACTCTACATTTCCCCCCCACTTGTAATTCTCACTAGGCATTTTCTACTGATTACTGTTCAGGAACAGCTCATGAGGTCTAACCGACTTTTGGTCTAACAGCCTTTCCTTTGTTATATTTATTTTTAAGACTCCAGGGTTACGACTCTGGACCTGAAGACTAAATTGTATCAATAAATTGACTGTTTATCCCTCATACCTCCTTCACCTTGGGACACAACCTTGCAGACTTGCTTGTAGACTGAAAACAGCTTTATTCAGTCTTCATGAGCTACAAACACATTTTGCTAGTTTTGTCACATGAAAACCAGAAACACTTATTCCACCCCCCATTTTTCATCTGATGGAAATATACATTGGCTAAAACCTGTTGCTGCTAACATCCTACAAAGCTCTTTGTCTGCTACAATCCTTGTCAGGGCAGTTTTGGTGGTGATACAAGCAGTATGAAAACAAGAACAGTAAACACTCGAGTGTTCGGGTTCTTTAGAAATTTACTTTTTTTTTTTTTAAATCAAGTCTGATACGTATCATGGGTTGCTTCAATGCATAGATGAGAAGTTACTAGTAAATGCAGTTCATTAATGAAATGAAATCTAAAGAAGAATTTCTTAGGAAAAAACTTGAGTTTGTTTCTTAAACCAAGAGTCTGACATCTT
>JANHGB010051340.1:0-16453 GCA_026283785.1 Coracopsis vasa
CCCACGGTTACTACAAGCACGCTGATGACTAAAAAGGCCAATGTGGGATAAGCAAACCCGGTTGCAAAAAGCACAGCAAAAGGTCTCCTTGGGTGGTATAGGCAAGACACGATTCTTTCTACGTTGAGATACAACTGAAGAAAAAGACAACATCTCGTTCTCAGAGCAAGTTTAATTCAGTTAACGAAAGTGGGCCATTCAAACTCGGGAAACTCACTTCAGTTTGGTGCCTGTTTCCAAAGCAGGCCAGATTTATGTCTTCAATGGGAAGCATAATTTAAAGGGCTTCTTTTGAAAATGTGTGTCTTCAAATGCCCTGCCAGTCAATCTCAGCTGGAATATATTGTTGTAGAAGGCCGGTCTTGTAACCACCATTGAATTTGGTCTTTTATGTCTCTTTGCAGAAGTGCTTTTGGATCCGTGTCGGACTTGGTGTCCATCCTCCACTTGCCAAGCAGTTTGCCAGCTCCAGGAATCAAGCCCACAGGACCCCCAGCTGGTCCAGTGCAAAGCCTGCGACATTGAGTTCTGCTCCGCTTGCAAATCTAATTGGCATCCAGGTCAAGGCTGTCAAGAGAGCATGCCCATCTCTTTTCTTCCCGGAGAAACAAGGTGAAGTATTGCAAAAGATCAATTATTTAGGAATTAAATAATCCATCTTTGAACAAACCAGAATGTGAATAGCAAAGGGGCATTTCCCTGATACTTTGTGTTAAAACCACTTCCTTCACTTAGTCATTCCTATTCTTTTAATGCTGTATTCCAAAACTGGGTAGCTCTTGGCAGCCTCACTCCTTGCCACCATTCCCCGCAAAGCACTAAGGAGCTACTTCAGCCTTTGCCCTTTCACCCCAGTGGAAAAAACACAACATCCAGGCAGCTCATGAGCTTCTCTTCAGAGGAAATCTTGCTGCCGCTATTCAGGATAGCATGAAGGTTGGTAACATCATGGCAGACAGTGATTATTTTTTTTTTTTTTTTGGGATACCCTATCAGTCATCCTAACTGCTGCATATTTGGCTAATGATCTTAAGATCCGTTTCAAGCCATTTCCAGTGGCATACTGAAGCCAGTGAATAAGAAAGGTCATTGCGCATGTGGACCACGTAATGCCTGGGCATGGCCAGCCTTGGACCTAGCTATTCATAACTTGCCTTCTTCTTTCACACTTTGCTGTAACAGATGACTAACTATGGTGATGTCATGATGTGTTCTTGGTCAAATGTAGTAACTTTTGCACATGCCTTTTTTTGTGTGTGCTTGACCAGAACTGCAGCTCACTAAACTTCATGGCAAGGTAAAAAACTTTATCTGTCTTCCTTAGTGTTTTGGTTGCTTTTAGGTTTTATTTCACGCTTCATTTTTTACTCCATAGAGGTTTATTTTACCATTATTTTAGAGCATAATATGCTATTAGCTACTGTGCGTTTGGAGTTTCATATACAGTTTATGGTTTCAAAGCATTTTACTGTAATACAGTTGCTTGTAGTGTGACCAACAAACATGTGTCCTTTTATCCTGCCACTGGGCAAAGCAATCAATCAAGGGCCAGTCCTGTTTTCCAGCAAATTGTTGCTTCCCCATCAGTCGTTCTTGTATCTCCCACTGGCAGTAGCTGCTGGAAGTGTCATTTGTTAAGGTACGATTTGGTTGTTAGTGTGCAAAAATCTGCATATGGTAGAAAGATACTCAAGGGAAATAAATGTTCTTCCAGTGTTTCCACATTCCTCTGCGTTGTGCCCACTGTATAAAAGAACATCCTGTGGTTTCGCGCAGTCATGCAAGATGAGAAGTGTTGCTTACCCTAACTCACGACCAGTGACTGGTTAGGATAGTGCTAGAGATGAAGAGATCAACTCTGAAAGAACAGCATGCTCTCCAAACCTCATGGTTCCCCATATGGAGGGAAATACCTCGGGAGGATCCTTAAAGAGACAAGCAATCTGTCCCTGGTGCCCCAGTCTGAAGGAATGTGGTCTGGGCTTCTTGTGTCATTCAGGGATTGCTTCCACTTCTGAAGAAGAAGGGAGAAGGAAGGAAAATGATCTAGACATACAAAGCATTTAGGTGTGAACAGAAGAAAACTTTCTAATATCTATTACTATCAATAGATAACAAAACCAGTTGGCAAATTATGTGGTAAAGAAAACGTCCTGAATCTTACATAGGCACTGTAGCCATTAAACATTTTTTTTTCTTGAGACATGTTTGAAAAATGGAGTATAGCCAAAATGTCTGATTAGTAAAAGTGAATTCAATACCTGGATCTCTAGTAATTTCATTTTTTTTTTAAATGAAAAAGTAGGCTCACCTTCTTAGTACAGTTCTTACTAAACTGACACAGCCACACATCTTACTAATTCCTCATTCTGTCTCACAGTTCAGTTTTTAAAATGGAAGAAGATGATGCCCCAATCAAACGCTGTCCAAAGTGTAAAGTTTACATTGAACGAGATGAAGGCTGTGCCCAAATGATGTGTAAGAACTGCAAACATGCTTTTTGCTGGTACTGCCTGGAATCTCTTGATGTGAGTACATGCCATGCACTCTGGTTCTCAGAAGCTTAGAAGTTCATTGCTTTGCCATCCAGCTGTCTTGTTAAGCAATTAAATAGTAGTTCATTAGCTTCTGCCCAGCTTGGTGGACTGCAACCTACTAGAGCTGACTCTGGTAGTTTGATAGGATTTCTATGCTCTGTTTTACTTGTCTGACCTGTGTGATCTCAGCATTTTGCCTATGTGAGTCAGTAAATAATTATTAAAAAGTAAAATTTTATGGAAATATTCTGTTTGCAATCTTCACATGGAAACTAACGTGGGAGAGGTCTTTTTTTTGTTTTTTTGCTTTATAATACTTCACTTAATACTGACTTTCCCATGTTCCCCTCCTTGAAGGAGTTACTGGATGATTATAACAATGTTCTTAGTCTGTGGAAGTTTAACAGACAAACTCTAGATTCAATGCGTCACCATGCAGGAGACTAGCAGTCAGATTTGTTTACTGTTCATTGTATTCTGTGGGACAAGAAATAGATCTGACATACGAAAAAGAATACAGTGTTCTCCTAGCATCAGGAATTTGTCAGTCTATAACCTGCTGCTGTCATATGTTTATGTTATTTTAAAAATCAACCTATTATCATGCCCAAGGATCAGAGTATACATAATATACAACATCTGTTTCCATGCCATCTGTTTTATTTTATAACATTGTTAACAAAAGCAAAGGAAATGTTTTAGGCTCCTGAAAGCTATTCAGATCCCATGGTTGTCCCATTTGAATGCTTTATGGTCCTTAAGTCTCAGGCTTCTTACGTGCTTAGTTCAAAAACGGTGTTCTGTTGGTACTAGGCCTGCTATCTTGGCTGGTTTGTAAAAGGTCAGATAGGAACATCATTTATCAAAATTCTGTATTATCCTTTTCTTCTTCAACTAGTAAAAGGAACCAACTTTGGGAAGTCTGTGATACAAGTATTCCTTTTCCTTTGCTCTTTCTGTGTGTGTGCAAGATACATGCAGTGGTCAGCTTATCTTCTTGGATCCTCTTGCTAAACTCCATGCTAGCATTTAAATACACAGCTTGAGAGCCTTTGAGAGAAGAATTCATTATATATATATAACATTTGCTAAACAAACCTTTTTGTGAAGACATTTTTAACTGTAAACAAAGTGCTTTGGAAAGGTTGGACTTGACCATATCCATTTTACTAAGCTTTTATCTTCCTGTGCAATTCCTGGTTATAAGTTCTCAGGAAATAGTACTTTATAACTCGAAGAAGAGTTTGTACCTCTGTTTATTGCCTACTTTTTCATTTAATATTTTGTAGGATGATTTTCTCCTTATACATTATGACAAAGGACCTTGTCGAAACAAGCTGGGCCACTCCAGGGCATCAGTTATTTGGCACAGAACACAGGTAAAGCTCAGATCTTTAAAAGCTCTTTACAGGTCTATTACTGTCATAGTGCCTTCCTTTGCCGTACTCATTTTAATACCTTAGGATAAATTTCGTCTGCCAAATGGTAACTGATGTTCATAGCAGCTCTAAAGAGGGCAATAGCTTAGAGAGGTTAGCTATCCCAGAGAGGACAGTCCTTGACAGAAAGCCACTGAGAACTAGAAGGGGTATGTTTGCAGAGCCAGTTATGTGCCTCACATGGAAGCTCATCATGAAAGGGATTGTTAGCTCCAGATCCAGAACTGGAAATGAATTAGCCCAAGTATGCTAGTTATTGACTCATTCATGTAAGCTGGGTAGAAGGTAACCCCTGAGTTTATCAGTAGTTGCAAACACCGATTCAAGCTGACAAAGAGTGTGGGGATACCTCTTGTAATCTGGATCCAGTTTTGCTGAACCCAGCATGAATGCTGGTAATGAAAAAGCTCTCTGCATTACTTTCTATGCATACAATGTAAATGCTAGTGTGTGACTTGGTCCAATCTAGTGCCTTCATAGTCATTTCAGAGATACAGGGACATCTGGGTATCTGAGTCATCTCTTCCTAAATTAACTGTATGCTAGTAAAAAGCTACCTTAGCTTGAGATGAAATGCTTTGCTTAAAGTACGGATTTCTTTCCATTTGACTGTATACACCAAGTCTAGAGAATAAACTCCAAGCCTGGACAGGCAGCTAAACTGAAATAAAAGATGAAGGATTGCATTCCTTTCCGTCTGCATATGCCCCTTGGTGCTGAGCAGTGGACTGGGTTTTGTTTGGCTTACTCAATGGTATCTTAGGAAGTGTGTGGCTATATAAGCTTTCTTGATTTATCTGTAATATGAGGTGATTAATCTGATACTTGGAATCTGTTCTTAGCCACAGCATTTGGTGCAAATCTGTTTGATAGACAGTATGCTTGATGTTTTGGTCATTTTTAAGAAAGAAAGTGATAATTCTTTGCCAATCAGGATATAGGTCTGCTAAGCCCACTAAAGCTAAATCAACATTGCAATTGTTTCCTTATGTTAAGTCTCTTTTGAGTATTTATCCAAGGTAAACTGAAGTGAACATTTGGTTTGTTGTTTGTTGGTTTAAAAAAAAATATTTGTTTTGGCCAGAGAGGATGGCTTGATGCTGACTGAGTAGGGCAGCAACTTCTTCAGAAGCAACAAAACCGAGTAGAACATGAGTAAGTAATACTCAGCAAGCAGTTTTGTTTAAAAAAGAAATAAAAAATGCACCAAAACCCCACAAATAATGAAATAAATAAATCCAAATAAAATGAAATTTATTGAATTCTTTGATGATGTATTGAGACTGGAAGGAAGGTGTAAATAGGTATCTCGTAAAAATTACCAGTAATCAGTCTGATCCACTTGATTGCTAACTTCCAGCTTGTCTATGTCTGACCAGTGCACTCTTAGCCCAGGCTGCAAAGAGTTAGGCAAGAGCATGCTGTCTCCAAAAAGCAGTATGGCAGTAGTTGCAGCTCACTGCTTGCAAAGGAGATGAAAATTCAGCTCTGATTTATGTCTGCAGAAAATAAGTGCAGAGATTAGTAAATGGAAGTTGCATCAGATTGTCGGCACCTCCAATAAAAAGAATGAGCAATGAAACGTTCACACCTCTGAAGCTGAAAAAGGAATTGCTCTTGACAAGAAAAAAGACTTCTAGGGCAAGGAAGTTTGAGCTCCTTATCCCTGGACAGCAAAAAGCCGAGATTGAAAGAATTTGGCTAGTCGGAGGCAGCGATGGCTGCTGTCCCACAGCGCCATCTCCCGCAACCGGCCTGTGCCTTCAGCCGCTGTCCAAAAATCCCTAGATAGTGGAATTGAAAAAAGAAATACATAGTAATCAGAACGAGAAATTGTCCGTGGCCGACAAAAATACTAGTAAATCATTCCATCTATACCATGGCTAATTAAATATTTGCCAGTTAATTGAGGCGGCATATCTGTCCCTGGCTAGAAGACTTCTTGATGAGTACTGCACTCTAATTTCATTTTACCTTCTGTTGTGAGGTTTTGCTGGCAGATTAGCATTCCACTCCTGCCTTCATTATTCAAAATTATTCACAGACACTCTCATGTGAATACATCTAAATTATTTTCTCAAACAATTTGTGGGCATATTGTTGCAGTATTACTGTTACAGTTGCCTGTGACATATGGGAAACTTCCTCAGGCAATGAACCTCAACTTTAATTTTTTAAAGTAATTTTCCAAATTTAATCACTGTGGAAACTAATAGAGTTTGGCACTGACAGGATGGGTGGGTCTGTGGTCCTCTGCCTGTGCTGGGAAAAGGGTGATCAATGAATATCAGTGAAAAAAGATGCTTTTAGATAGAGTTAGGTCATGTCCTCTGAAGCAGCAAGATGAGCTCAGATCTGACTGCAAAAAGCCATTGCATATGCAGAGTCCTCCTATAGAGTTTGTAATTGGTGGCTGAGATTCCCCAGGTTGTTTTCCTGCTGGTGGAAAACTTGTGAGAGTATTCATGAGTCTCTGTGAACAACATGAAAACCTTTGGAGCTTTCACCAGTAAAAAAGGGAGCACCTTGAAATGAGAGTTTCTAATTCTCTTGTAGTCTTGATCCTGATATTTAATATTTAGGTTTGATCAAGAAGAAAGTATCTTGTTGGTTGCTTCATTAGTTATTTGAGATATAGCAAAACTCAAAAAAGCAAATAACTGTCTGCATCACTTTGTGTGATGGAACTGCATGGTGCAGCATGGTTCTGACTGGAGCAAAGAAACACGAGCGTTCACTCTCTGATATCACTCATGGTTACTGATCGCAGGAGCTGACTGTAGCGTACAACTGAGAGGAAGTCCTGGCTTTAGTAGGGTCAATGGCATTTGCTGAGATCTTTTTGAAGGACACTAATGCTGACATGGTGTCAGCAGAATTTAGACAACTGCTATCCCTAACACCGTGCTATTCCTTTTTCTTGCAGGTCGTAGGAATTTTTGCAGGATTTGGTCTTCTACTTTTGGTGGCCTCCCCTTTCCTTCTCCTTGCTACACCATTTGTTTTGTGCTGCAAGTGCAAATGTAATAAAGGAGATGATGACCCTCTGCCTACCTAGACTGAGAAGATTGGACTCATCACAACACGCGTTTTGATTTTGTTGTTGCTGTTGATGTTTCCCTCTTGCACTTACATTGCTGTAGCCTTACTTGCCCCATTCTGCTTTTCATTGACACACAGTCTTGGTTCCAGGAACTGTTGTTACTACTGTTGCATAGATCGATCAATAATAGACAAGGAGGATAATGGAAGGCAAAATTGGTGCTAAAGGGAGACCATGGACCTGGGTAGCTATCTGAAATTAAGAGGTGATAATGCTAAAAATAATGCAAAAAGTTTCTGCTGCCCTGTGGTGGACTGGATGGTATCAGCAAAACAAGCTGAAAATGCATACAAATCTAACCTTCTGCATATCTGTTCACTTCCAATTTTGGTGTCTTATTCCTGTATATATTTAAGTTGCCGATCATTTAAATCAGTCAACTTATTGTGACTTTTACTATGTTTACTGTGCATCTGTTTTTGTTAAAGTCATCACAATATCCTTTTTAGTACCTATTTTTTCAAGTATAACAAAATCAGTAAGGTGCATATAGGCCATCCTATGCCTTTCTTCAAATCTGGGGAAGGTTAGAGGGACAAGGTTGGTCCTGTTGCCTTCCAGAAATTTTATGAAGTCTTATAAGAAATTTGTTAGATTGAAAGCTACATTTAAAAAATGAGTTGATGAAGCGGTGAGGTTGAGTGGTGACACAAACCTACTGTCTAATCACACTTCTTTTAAAAATGCATTGATGGTATTGATTACCGCTGGACCACTAGTGTTTTCCTGAATTGTTATTTTTTGCTGTTGTTTAGGGTTCTGCTACACTTACAGGGCTACATAACTTCTAATCCAGGTATCTTAATCTTTTTATATATAGAGAGATATATATAATCCTATTTAAACCAAATGTGTAAATAGCCTTGCTATTGAAATATTTTGGAAGTTCAAGGTAGCTTGCTTCTGTCTTTAGGGTAATTATTAAAAAAATACAGGACTAACTTTGCTATTTAGACTCTTGTGTTATCAATGAACCTTTTAAGTATAAAAATGTAGCAGGGTTATCCCTGTAGTTAATAATAAAAATGCCTGGGATATTTGTGGAAGTTGTACTTTTCTTTTAAACTATTTAGCCCATTTTCAGAGTTAACGTTGTATGATGTATGGTGTGTGCTGTTAATAACAATACTGTGATGAAACAGCTTTTATTTGAAAAGTAATCACTTGATTTGATAGTTTTGCAGCATTCTCGGTGCTGTGTTTCCAGGGTGGGTAAAGCATGCTAGTCAGCATCGTATTAATCATTGTAGTTTCTTCTTAGAAATATTTTGTTGAAAACCATTTTTCTCTGATTTCAAAAGTCTACAAGGATTTGACTAATAACTTCTTGCCATGAAATATGAAGCACCTGAATGTGTATGTCTGTGTGTAGTACTGAAGGAAGACATTTTTCTGAATGGCTCATGGACTGAAGTTTGACTGTGTATTTTTCATCATTATTTATTTCTGTGCATTATCGATGTACTAAGATGGATAAATAGCCAGGATAAATTTGCACTGAAAATATATTAAGACCCTTAAATGCAACTGCTTCTGGCTGCTGCCACAGGCTAGGAATATGTTTTCACAGCTTAAGCATAAGGAAATGACTCCTTTCTTTATTTTGTTTTGTACTGTCTGTCTGTTAAATAAAAAGACTGCAGGGTACAGTTTTGGAAAGGGCCACTGTCTTTTTATAAAGCTACTCTAGAATTTCTTCTCCTCCCCCTTCTGGCAAGTTTAATAGTATCCAAATTCAAACTGTATCTAACCACAGATCTTAGCTCCAGGAGCTGAAGGTTATTTGCAGTTTGCTTCTTTGGCTTGATTTTAATGGCTGAAGAAAAAGGATAGCTGGTTTCCAGCGAGTCTGAACTTCTTGTGATATCTTCAGATTGTTCATGGCAATGCACAGTTCAGACCTTTTGTTATCAGGGTGTTTTTAGTATTTTAGCTATCTTTGTTATTAAAAATTGCTCAGTTGCTCAGAATATCTGTAGGAGGTCTGGGTAGTGCATTCTATCACTGTTTGGCAGCCCCCAAGGAGTGTGTGAAGCACTGCTGAGGTCAGTGGGCAGTGAAGTGGTTATCTGACTCCGACTCTGGCAGCAGCTCAGTCCATGCCCCAGAGGTACCCTAAGTCGAGCACCTGGGCTGTCCTGAGTCATAGCTTCAATGTGCAGAAATAACGGAAACCCTTCTGCAAAGGACAGCTTCCTGCAGGTAAGCTTCAACTATGGCCTTTCAGCCTTGGCCCTGTAATTCTGTTTAACTGGAGAAAAACAAAATGGACAACAGGACATAAAAATTTCATGGGTTGTTGGTTTTCTAATTGGGAGCACCGAGGGATTTGGCTGTATGTGGCAGTGGTTCTAATGACTGCTTCTACTACTGGGATGATAGTAAACCGCAGAGGTGCAGTGGCCTGTTAACAGTACTGGAGTGTCCTGGTATGAGGTTTATTTTCTCTGTGCCTTTCTTAGAGACAGCTTTTACGTGGCAATACAGCAAAACTTGATTTTTCCATGGTACTGTGTGGCCAGTTAATAATCAATGTCAAAATTAATGCATTTCTAGATTTAAAAAAGAAGAAAAAAATAAGTCCTTTACAAATACAGACATTTTTAAATAATAGTTTATAATCAGTGCTCGGAGGTAACATATATAATCAGAAAACTATGTAATTCTGTCAGTATATCCCTGTCTCTGAGCTCAACATACTTGAATTGCTGCTGGAGATTTTTATGACATATCTCTTGTTTCACACCCTGGCTGTTGGGATAGACTATATGCCTACATATATTTACCAAATACCTAATAATTTCAGGTTTGCTGAATGTCATTCCATCTGTATTCTTCTCGGGGTTTTTATTTTGTTATGTTACTTTTGTAATGCTGATTTGTTTCCAAAGTAGCAACCTCTGGTGGTGATTTATTGAGTTCAGGGTGGTTTTATGTTGCAGCTTATGTTGATAGTGTGACATTTAATACCCTGAAACTGAATTGTAAATACATTGTTTTAAACTCTGACATTTAAACCCCTGCCATGGAAAAGCGAATGTTTGTCTCTGCTGCTTTTCACATGAAATTCTGTTACATCGGCTTTGGGTTTTTAGATTTTCACTGGAAAAATAAGATTCACTGCATGATTCTGTTGAGGTTTTATGGTTAAACTGTTATTTAGGTTTTTTTCATTTCTTAAATGCTGTTTTTAATGGAGTTTATAGCAGTACATCGTTTGCATGTTCTGTTGGGGTGAAGCAGTGTCATATCTAGCGTGCAAGTGTGGAGTCCAGGCTCCAGAGTTGCCTTTCATTAGCTGGGCTGAAGTCAGACCTGAGAGAGATCAGTAGCACAGCCTGCACAAACTTCAGTGGCCGTAGCATTGGGTTTTCCCTGTGCGACATTGGACAAGTCACTTATCTCCTTTTATCTCAGTTTAACCATCTTTCAGATGGATGGACCAGTGTTTGCCTACCTCACAGGAAGGCTGTGAGGGCAAATTCATTGGTTTTGAGTCACTTCAAGATTCTGTGATGAAAGATTATATATAAATTCTTACTGCAGTTTTATGTTAATATTTCAATTTTATTCATGTTGGCATTCATCCTGAAACCTCCTACTACTGACTCCAGCATGCCAAGAGTTTAGGATGCTTTCCCCCACATACCAAGCAGCATGATCTTTCCTCAAATACTCTGGCTTATGAATTAGGCAAAATCCCAAATAAGAGCTGACTGGCTCAACTTTCAGCATATTGTTGATCTTCTGACATGCAGGAAACACAATCAGAAGTAGTGAAAAGCTCTCGTTTATGGAGCTGACATGATAAAATATTCATAGATCAGAAAAAGATGAAGTGCTTTTGATTTAAAATTGTTATGGGCAGGAAAAGAAAAATTAAGTTTTGTGCATTTCATCTGTAGGCCTTTTACTGTGTAGGAATTAATATATTCAATACAGACTGTTTTCATCCCAGTGAGGTACAGCATGCATAAAGCTTTGTGCAGGGCTGGGTTTTTTTTTTTTAACCCAAAGTTTGTACATTTCACATACATAATCTAAAATCCTGAGGAAAACAGTTAGAATACAGTTGTTGATGACAGTGATATTAAAGACATCAAAAAAGCCTGCATCAGCGCTTAATTGCTAATGCACTTATAAAAAGTAAGGCATGCTGTTTGTGTTTATAGCCCTGTGGTCTTCATTATTGCTTTGATTTGTGTATCTCTTATAAGGGTTCCAGGAACATTAGGTACAGGTGTGTGGTACATAACTGAACCTTTCTTGATCATTTTATCATGGATGTATTTTAAACTTGTATAGGTATAAGCATGAAGGAGTCATGCATATGTATAGACAATGTATTTGACCAGTGTAAAAATTGTTCTGTTGATGTATTTGAAATGTAAGTACATTTTGTGCCACTAACACTGTGATGTATAAAAGAGCTGTTGAATGCCTTTTAATGTTGTGTTTTGTACTTTGAATCATATTGAAGAGTTTAATTTGTAATTTCAATAGATATTTTAAATGAATGTGTCTCCTGTGATTCTTCATAGTGACATTTCACTGCTGTACGTTCACTAAAGAAAAGTGCTTTTGTTATGATAGGACTCCTATGCTTGTCTGCCTCTTAGTCCTCTAGACCAAGCACAGCCCGTCAACTGGAGATCTCCTGCCCCCTTCTGAGCATCACTGTGGTTTCTGATTCATCATCTCCCAGCTTAGCCAAAAGAGTGAATCTGGGTATCTCCAGAGCTAATTTGAGCCACAGCTGGATCTTTGGTCCAACTCCTATTACAGTCCACTGATACACACTCTAGCTGGGTGGATGTGCTGCTCCGAGGATCACTCTGAGATGAGTGTATATTCTTGCATCACAGGTTTAAGTCTGGTGAAAGTGGCTGTGAGCAGATTGTTTTCCCTTTTGTCTGGTGGTGTGGAAGCACAGCTTTTAAAAACAAAGCCCAATCTCCTGACCAAGAGAGCATACATAACTCTCTTTGACAATGGGAATTGGCTCTCATATTCTTGACTTCATCAATTGGTTCTTTGCGTTTTGCCTGAACTGCATCTGAGGATGAAGTCTTTCCTTCAGTCCCCAGAGTTTCTCACTTGTTAGGATAATTGTCTGTACCCGTAAAAAAAGCACAGGCACAATTTCTTCAAAAATGGTATTGTGCCTCTATGTGCTTTATACTTGGCAATTTAAGAAAAATCAAGGCCATGTAATAGCTGCTGCTCAGTTATTCCTTCTTTCATTTATATGGAGCATAATGATTTTTTCTCCATAAGGGAAAGATCAGTTTAGACATTTTGTTCAATTAATTGAGCAGAAAATAGTCTATAAATGCCACAAGGGGTTTGACCTATTCTAGGAAAAGATATTAACAAAGCAATCTTTCTGCTTTCTTCCTCTGCTCCCGTAGTCTGGTGCTTCCAATTAGGTATGTTTTGCTTTGCAGTTTTCTTTTAGAGAGAAGAATCATTTCTCAGTCAATTGCAATTATTAGTTTAGTAATGTTTAGCTCCTGGATATTTCTACCAGGTTCAGAGTACCTTGCCACAGAAGGATTTTCTTACCAGTGCCTTCAGCTGCCTGAGTGGGTTTCTGCAGCACCAGTCTGTAATCAGAGAATCAAGCACTGCAGAAACTCTGAGTAACAAACTTCAGGGCCTCAACTGTCTCAAAATGAAGCATTTAAGTTGAATTTTTAAATGGCAAACTTTAAACTTAAATGGCAAATGCTCTGATAAATAGTGTCCAGGATCATCTAGTCACCAGTGATGACCCACATCCATAATAATAAGTTCTGCTAGGAGGGACCCCAGCCCCAGAATAACTCCTGAAGTATACATGGGCACTGGATGGAGAGTTCAGGTCAAAATCATGCCAGTTAATTGTCCTGTAAGAACAGATCCATTGAGACAGTTGAATCCCACAGCACAAAAACACTGTGCTAGTTCTAGCATTCTACTAGTTAAAATGGTACTAATAGAGATGTGGCTGTAGAAATCAAATCATATACACACATAGGTATGGGTGTAGTGCTAGAGATTGCCACTGCCAACCGGCAAGCACAATGCATCCACTGCATTTTTGGTGTCTGTTGGAGATCATCTAGCATGTTTCTCGCAAGAGATATTGTGCTGTGGCTACTTGCCTGTTAAGCAGTGCATCTATAACAAGAGTCTTTATTTATGCAGGATATAAAGACACTGATGGAACTTTTGTTGATTTTGAAAATGAAAAGGCTGTTTAGCAGGGAAGTATTTGCAACCCAGACTCTGCACTCTGGGAACCAGGATTCAGCCTTGAATCTGACCTCATGTCATTATGAGGTTTGTCATAACATTCAGGTGTCTGGCTGACCGGTAATGAGTGCAAAGACACAGGTCCTGAGTCTTTGGGACATTTTGCTTACAATACTATGATGCTAACTAAGATAGATGTTTAGACAACTCAGCTTTCTTAGATGCTTCTTCAAGATGCTTCTCTGGTGTGTTTGTTTTCCCCACCCACTTTGATGACAGAAGAAGTCTATGCAGCTGTTTTTGTCCAGGCATAAAACTTTTACATTACTAAAACCGAATGAAACAGTCATAGAGTGCCTACCACAAGTACTGCTTTCAGTTACCAAGGCAGAACTTGGTGGTACAAACTAGAACCATGTTACTCTGCTCCCATACAGTGTTTCCAGATGAATGTGTGTAATGTGTATATGATGACTATAACTGAACACATATGTGGCACATATGCAGAATGTTTAGATGCTGTAAATCATACAAACCGACTCATACATGCAAGCAATGGAAACACACTTCAGAGACTGGATAGTCCAGTTCTTTTGTGGTGTGTGTGCACAGGAGAGAGCAATGTCAAGCTGTATGTGCTAACTGGTAATTTATTCCTGGTGTTCCTTAATCACTTTTTTTTTTTTTTATTTTTAAAAAAAGCTCAAAATAAAATGCATACCACAATCGGTACATAAACTCTAAATTTAAACCTAGCTCTCAAAGGAGAGAGCCCCTGGGAGTAAATTCTAGCGTCCACAATGCCATTTTCTAAAATCTGAATGTAAATATGTGTGTCTTGCTGATATGTAATACTTCATTTTTATGCACAGAGTGTCCTTAAAGGTCAAATGTGGCTTCTAGTCAGTGTAGTTTATATATGGCTACAGGAAGAAGAAATTCTACTATGTAATTTTGTAGAGCAAGAAATCTGATCCTGGAGCAGTGCAGATTGTCCGTATTAAATAGATGGATGAAGGGTCTGGGATATTTTTTGTGGCTTTACATTGGGAGAAAGTGTATTAGGAAAAGAGCTAAATCACTTCCTCATTCAAAACAGTGCTTTTTTTTCCCCCAGGTACCTGGACCTGGAATAGTAACAACAAATTTCTATAAATTGAGTAAGTGGGACTCCATGTATGCTATTAATTGGATGTTCAAGGCCTATTAAAATTGATTAGTCTTTCCATTACTTTCTAGTGAGTTTGGATTTGCGTTTTAGGTGAGCAATGAGCTCATCTTGCTGCGTAACAGCTCACTGTGACAGAGAACTGTGGTTTTCTGGCAGGGTTTTCGCTGCCAGTGATTCGCTTCAATTGACATGATCTGTTTTGTGTGACAGAATACACGAGACTGATTTCAGTGTGGACTATAAGAGTAGAAAGTTCTACAAGATTAAAAGAGAGTGAACATAATGCACTAATATAGCAGGTTCTGTAGGCCTGACCTGCTCATAGCAGTCTAAATTAAAGTCTGCAGGCTCAGCTGTTCTTGAGATCTACACTGCTGTGTTTTATTCTTGAGAATGATTGCAAGCAAGCAGTTTTTTTTCTCTTTACTCCCTTGACATGATGTTTTGGATTTTGGTGGGTGGCAGAAATGCTTAAGCTGCCTCAAAATCCTGAGGTTTCATTATATTTTGAGAATGGCACTGTCATTTTGTGGGATTAACCGCAGGAGAAATGCATGGGATTGTGCAAGATTTCATTTTAAAACTGCCTTGGCAGATGAGCAGAATGCAGCATTTCTTTCTTTATTTTCATGTCTCAGTAATTAATAGTGTACTCTTTGAAGTTGCATATAACTTCTATGATGGGTATAGGTCAAGTGAGGGATGCCTGAGATGTAATATGGATAAACTTTTCTTGATGTATTAGAAAAGAGCATGGAGAGTGTATTTTAAGCCCTTGCAGGGAGCGGTGGTGCTGTGAGCCAGCAGGGTGCAGCCTCGGAACGCCATCACAGGCAACAAGCGCGGGCTTGCTTGGAGAAATCCCTTTTAACAAGGTTTCTATCCCAAGCTTTTAAAGTCTGTGCTTCCAAACCTCCACAGAGTTAATTGTAATGATATCATGGCTAAAAATAACGATGTTATGATGGGCCTGCACACTCTGCTGGGGCTGTTCTAGTCTCTGAAAATTAACATATTATTGCTTCTGTTCTCTGAGAGTATATAAATCTTTTCTGAAAGTGAAAAAGCCAAAGTATTTGAACCTCCACAAAATTGATACACGCATAGAGATGCCTCAATCTGCAAATGTAAAATGAGAGGTGCAAACCAGAAGTCTCTTTCACAATGCCATGTTCAGAGAGCACTGACTAACCACACTGAGAGAAGGGGAACACTGCAAATCAGTTGGTTCAAAACAGATTAAGTATTGGCTAATAACACTGCATCTTCTCTATATTTTATAATTGACGGATGTTGTAACTGAGCCAAATTATTCTCTTCTCCCTTCCTACCCACGCCTGCTGTCGTATCTATGTTCCTCAATACAGATGTTCAGCAGAAACAATGCAACTGTCCAAACAATAAGTCTAACCAGAGTCAAGATGTTTGGCAGGGAGGCAAGCTGACGGGGGGTTGCTGTGAGTCCCTCTGCCTTTACCTCACTCTATTTATGTATGTTCCAGTGCTCGTGTGTCTTCCTTTCCACCCTCCAAGTGTATCTGGCTAGAGCAAAGTGAAAAGTTAGTTTCTTGTGGGTTTTGTGGCCTACAGTTATGTTTCAGGATCCTGCCAACACTAACATAAACTCTAACTTCTAAAGAAAATATAATGTGCCATTCTGGCTGCCACCATCTCCCGGCCAAACTTCCAGGGACTGCTGGGAAACTTCTGATTCATGCCAGTTACAGTCTGTTAGGGATGTGTTTGGAGCATGTATTTCAGCTGGATCCATTTTTCCTTTCCAGGACTTTGCAATTATCTTATGCAAAATGGTGCACAGCATATCTTACCAGACTGCTAATACTTTGCTCCCACCATACACACTGTATTGCATTCAGCATATTGCCCCAGCCTTCAGCATTGGTCAGGTGGCTACAGACTGAGGAACTTCTCAGTGTAGGATGCCTCCAGCCTTTCAGTGCTTCTT
>JANHGB010051342.1:0-17500 GCA_026283785.1 Coracopsis vasa
GTGATTGTATTCTGTGTAACATGAAGAAATTTTTATCAATTTGCAGAGACATGCCTCTGTTCTTCTAAATTTTGGTGCTCTCCAGAGCCCGTCCTTTACTGATGCATTCCTAGAAAGGAAAGAAAAAAAAAAAAAAAGAAATTAAACAAATTTCTAAAATTAGCTGTATGCTCATGTAGCTCTGGCAGTCCTGTTGGCATCTGCTACATTTAGTTGCATTGAAATGGAATCTGAGAATAAAGTTAATGCTCAAGTGATAAGAATGTGTTTGAGTAATGTAGTGGGAATGGCTTTGTATTCAAGACAAATGGGGCATCAGATACACTTGGATGGTTTTGACTGGTTTATTTGAATTAAAGGTAGCAGATCACGTGAACATCTAAATCGTGGATTTTCTGATTTCTAAACAGTCTTTGGCTTTGTGTGTAAGTTACATTTATAGATTTGTAAAATTGTTTTAGTTATTTTTGATTTGAGGAACAAGCATCTTGTCTAAAGGCTCTGAGTTGAGATCAGAGCCTGTTCAGTTGGATGCTATTTAGAATCTACCCCCGAAGTATACAGCCATGGTGAAAAAGGCTAACATGGAGTAAAAAGTAAGGAGAGACACTGCAAAGGTGAAGTCTCGTAGGAAGCTTTGCAGGGCTAGGAGTATAGTCCACAACTCATGATGCTTTCTTCAGTTCTCTGTCCCTCACTAAATCACACCTATCTCTCTGACTAGGCAGCTTCTAGTTAACATGTATTTCCATGGATAGCCTATGATGAGCTGCTTTTTTCTCATCCTTTCTTGTAAAGATTATCACTTGTATGTATTCTGTATGCTACATATGATTTATATTGTATTTTGCTAAGTGATGTCATACCTAGAGTACTTCGTTTGAACTTTAAATTTGCTCATTAGGGATCAGATAGATGGAATAAAAACTTAGTTGGACAATCAGATAAACACATCATCAACCCCATTATCTGTCTGGGAAAGAGGTAAATTTTTATCATTAATCTTTTTTCATTCTTTTGCCTTAAGTAAGCAGCAGCATCTGCTTTTAGGAGGTTCCCAGTTTCTAGGAGGTCCTCATGAAGTATGGTTCGCTTCCTAAGGTGAGCAGGCAGTTCCTCACATTAACTGTTCTGTTTACACATAGAAAGCCCTTCTTCATGTGCTGTACTTCCAGCTTAACTTTTGCTTAGATCAAATGCATCTTTCAGGGTTTGTCCCTTTGTACTCTATTTGCTGTATTGGAAGGAGCACACAGAAATAAAACATTAGTATGAAGAAATAGGACTGAACCACGACCATCCCTGCAATGCTTTGCACTTGAAAGAATCTTAATTTCTTCTTTTGACTTCTCCTAGAGAGTGTTTCTAGACTGGAGAATACTACTGGTAGCAGTTTCAGTGGAAAAATTCAGCAGAATGTACAGTCTCTGTAATCCTCTTCCTCAGCGCAGTGCCGCCCTGCCCATTTCCATCTTCCTATGCCTTTGATTGATTGTTGCATTTTTGTATTTTATATGCATCTTGCCAAAGCCCTTTGAGTTTATGGCTCTATCACTGTTGTTTGCTGAGACCAAAAATGTAGCAAACCTAACTGTGGAAATTTGTTGCTACCACCATTGTTTTGCTGCTGCTCTTCTGCTGAAGGTTACTGCTTCCACAGCAGTGTGGATTACCTCTTCTGTCATCAAAGAGAACACATCTCCATTCCTCAGCTACTTCTGCTCAGTAGCGACTTCATAGCATGAATCTGCTTTCACTGACTGTCTATACCAGGTGCAGCTAGACTTGTTCTTAGAAATGAGCAGAGTTTTAGCTACCCCTCTTTTCACAAACTAAATGCAGTTCCTTGGAAGTGCTCTATGCCTGAGCACCAGTGTGGCTGCTGTACAGGCTTACAGTGAAATGTTCTGAGGTGACGCATTTCCTTTAGAAACTTGCTGTTCTCTAGTTAGAGACGTAGTCTTTGCCTGGCATGTTGGCATTGAAGTAGTTCAGATGTCTCTTGCACCAGCAGTTCGTCCTATCAGCCTTCATCTTTGCCTAGCATGTTAAACCACTGAGGATAAATCTATTCCTAAGTTTTCCTGCTTGCCAAAGAAAATTGTCTCAAAGATTTTCTTTTTCTTCGAAAACAAGATGACTTGGACTTTCTCTAAACCAGCCTTTCTCTCTAGGGTCTTGATTCGGTAGCACCAGGTGTCCGCTGCTTTTCTACTTTTTCTGCCAGTTAAATTTTTCAGTGAGACGCTGAGATGTACAGTCACGATGTACAATTTCAAGAATGCAGTAATTGGTGGTAACCTACAGAGGGAAGGACAGATACAGGTGTAGCTGTGTGGTGGAAGATGTGTTGGAGAGAATATAGTGTCATCCTGATATAATCTAAGACTGAATGGCTAAATTCAGATTTTATTTTTTTTTTCTGTGATGGATTCTTGTCACAAGTTTCCTATGTGAGAAAACAACCTCTACTACTGTGTTCAGGTACAGTGGTTGCATTTTCCAGTGGTTATGCTCCCTTGAGACAGCTGAAAAAGTTCTCCAAAGGCTTAGGTGAAACTTACGTGATTTCACGTGTACAAAAATTGATTCTTTCTTGATAATGTATTTTGGTGAGACCCTCTTTCGTCCTTTTTAAAAAGTCTGTACCTCAGTCTGCCATTCTCCTGTTTTTATTGGCTTTTCCTACTGGGCGTAATTTCAGTTTCTTCACTGCTGGTTGGCCATGATGAGCAAGTGGATGAAACAAACAAACAATTTTGCTCCCAGAACCTCACCAGGTTGTCTCCCCCCCTCCCCAATAATAAAAGTGGTAAAGAAAGACAGCACTGTTCTTTCATCTTTTTGCCTTTTTTGTCTGCACTTCTGGGACATGTTGTCTAGCCTGAGAAAAGCTTGTGAGTGTGTGTGTCTTTTTATGTATAAACAAACTTGTGAGTAAAACTGTGTAGGGTGGTAGTAAAACATCTGCTTAGTTCAGTGTATCATGAAGCACAAGGCCAAAAGTTGAATGATTCCATTCTTTGAGAAAGGTGTGTATACAACCACATGTATCTTAGGGACATTTTATTGCAATTCTATTTTTTAAGCTTGTGCAGGGTGTAATGGGGGACGGGGACGGGGGCAGAAAAAAGTGCCATCATTTGTAGTTTCTTCTGAAGAGGCTCTGCTACACAGGCCAGGTCAGTTCCAGGGCTCTTGTTCAATTTTGCTGATTGAGACTAAGAAAATCATAACATACATGAACTTGATTCCTCTTATTATGCATATGCAATTTGGGCTGCCTCATTTGCAGCCAGTGGATTCACAGCTGCATCAGTGTCAAACCGGTGGAAGCGCAAACAGAATCAGATTTACAGGATCTTTGAACTCCTCAGTGATTAATGAAATTCTTAATTTTGAAAGTGTGACAGGAGGATAATCTTGACAATATTTCCCCCTGCTTTCTGTGGGTGGAGGAATTTGAAGCCGGCAGTGGAAGTCGGGGGTCCTGACCTGTTCCATTATGGCGATTCACTTGTTTGGGCTGGAATCTCCCTAGTAAATCCCTCCTAATTTCCTGCATGCACCTATACCTCATGCTTCTGTAATGAGAAATCCGTCATGGTAGAGAGTTAAACTGTACTTCCACCATTCTGAGTCTGGCCAAGAACCAGAATATTCCCTTATTTTAAGCTAGTTCTGAAGGAGCACTGCCAGTTCCCAGTGCCTTCAACATTGCTCTTGAAGGCTGGGAATTAGAAGACCTGGACTCTATTCCTGTGCCTGAGCTATTGCACTTGTAAAATGAAGTTAGCAGAAGCTGCCTTTCTGTGTTGAAGATTTTGAAATTTACACACAAAAGGGTATAATATAATTGCCAAGATGACAATCTTGTAACATCATAGAGTGGCTAATGAGCACAGGAAAATGGTCTCAGCTTTGTTGTTTGCTGTTTTTTCCCAATAAATCTCAGTGTGGAAGGAGATACTGCCTATACAGCAGTTCTTTCTTCCAGCAGCTGCTATATATACCAGTACAGATATCATGTAGTTTTTAGGCACATTTGCTAAGATCTCTTTAGACAGCAGCTCATCACTGTGGCTTAGATTCCTGAATAAAAGTTAGACAGATCAGTAACTACTGTGGTGGGTCTGGTCCTTTGTTGTTAATGTCTGGTTGGTAATATGTTCTTTTTAGAAACTGGTGGCCATGCTTTTTATTATATGTATTATGACCAGCCATGCAACTGTGACTTTCAGGGCACTTTGTGATTTGGAGTTTAGTGAGAGTGAGCGTGTACACACTGCAATTAATAAAATGTGAAGAGACTGATCGTTGCAGCTGAAATGGTGAAATGATGTAGTTACCCAAAAAAGATTGGGAAGCAGTGACCTAACTATTACCCCATGGAGAATGAGGCTGGTCTTAAATTTGTAAAATATCCCTGTTTTACAACACTGACTATAAGAAAGAATTCTGTTAAAAGTTAATGGAGGAGTTCCAATGGAACCCTATTAGATTCTTCCTCCATTAAATGACTGATACAGACTTTTAATGGATGTTTTAACTAGGCATTGTTATCAAAAGGACTATTGCACAAATTAAAACCAGGCCCATAATCAGTGAAGAGAAGCTGGATTTACTCCTTTGCCTTTGGCGTAGGGGAGTCTGTGTGTGTTTGTGTGTGCAACTGAAGGAAGGGAGAAAACAGTGACGGAGAGAAAGATGCTAGAAATGATAATTAGAAAAGAGAAATGGAACACTTATTTTCAGAAGTATACTAATGTTGGCCAGTGAAAATACTGTTTAGGTAAAGTAGGTGAGATACACTTCATTTTTTTTATCTACTGAGTAAATTTGGGTTAGGAAGAGGGGAAGAGTCTTTTCTCAAGAGCTGTGATAGTTCTCTGTTTAGTGATCCAGTTTTGATAACATTTTTATGCCAGCATAAGTACCTGATCCTGCAAGATACTGAGTGTTCTGAACTTCCTTTAAATTGAGTGAGAGTTGAGTGGTGAGGTTGCTTCTTATAGAGACATCATAAACTCATCTGGTGTTATGCTGATCCTGGGCAAGCGGTAGTATCTGTTTGTTCTGAATATAAGGCCAATTTTTTGCACAGCTGCAGGAAGAAGTGTTTTGTGATAGAGTCAGTGTAAAAGATACTTGATTTGGAGCTGTCTCCTGTCTCCTGCTATGATGGCAGTATGAAGTGTTTGCATGAAGAGTAGAGGATTTGACATTCTGTGGGAACAAAGCTGTTGGCTTGGTGTTACGATATTTTAAAGTTTTCTTTTAAAAAGCATCAGGGAAAGAGCTTTCTGTGTCTGAAGTTAAAGCCTGTGAAATTCTGGTTTCTGACATTCTTTTGCTTTCCCATGCAAAGTGCATGCCTTTCTGTAGTGCCCCTGCAACGACCTCCTCTCTAACCTGGATAGATTACCCATGTGGGGTCATTTGGTTTCCATCCTTGTGTAAGCATGGACATCTCATTTAAAGGGACACTGCCACATAGTTCTTCAAGTCCCCTCTGTGGTACAGCAACAGTTATATATTCTGTTAGCAGATGTCATCTTATTTATTTCCCTGGTTCTTCCAATGAGTGAAACGGTGCTCAAAACCCTCAAAACAACCCAAAAGGTAAACACAGCAAGGTAAATAATTGCTGTCACTTTGTGGCCCACATGGAAACAAACTGTATGTATGTGGGACAGTTGCTGTGCTTTTAGATAGATGTCTTGATGTGAGGGATGTAGAAAAATAAAGTATTTTGCTGTTTAGCCAAAACCAGCTAAATTTGCGCTGCAGTGTTTTGCTTCAGAGCAATCATGGTGATACTTGTTTTCTATGACTGAAATTCCCTTTTCTCACTGTTACAAGGCCCTGGGTTTTAAGGCTCCTTACTTGCCTGAGTACTTCCTATTGAGGTACTTTAGTACATCTCAGAGTGCTCTTTCTGGCCTGCTTAAATATGAGACATTACCATGGCACATTGTTTGATTGTGCTTTCAGATATATTCCAGTGTATTGCCAGTTTCTAGCAAATCCGCTGACAAAAGGAAGGTTCAAACATGGTGATGCCCCCCTTGAGGACCTTGGCATCTGGCCTACTTGAATGTCACAGGTTTCTAGTGGAGACTGTCCAATATATGCAAATAGCTTGAAACGGTTTTTAGTTTGTGATGTGGGTTATTGACCACTGGAACAAGAACATCTGAGCCTTTTCCTCTCAGTTGTAGTAAAACTTCAGACTTGGCATAAACTGCAGGTTTTTTGGAGAATGGCAAAGCTAGATCTTTCTTCTCTAAGGCTCTGAACTGGTTTAATTGAAAGAACAATTTGATTTGCTGCTGTAGCTGCTGCTACAGTAAAATGGCTTGGAATGCTAGCAAATTTTTACTTCTCTCACGCAAACCAAGGATTTAATACTGGCAGGTGAACTCCTGAAGGCTGCTATCAAGTATACAGAGACAATAACTGTCTTGGAGGTGGAACTTTGTCAATATTTTTTACCTTGGGCCAAAAAACATTCGCAATAATGGAGTGCTAAAGCCCTGCTCAGAAATGTTGCAGCTAAGGAAAGGGAATTTATTCCAAATTTTAGAGTGCACTATTTTGGTAGGATGTGTGGTTTCTTAATCATCCTTATGTTGAAGCATCAACCATTTGGGGGACATTTAAAGGCATGCTTCTTTTTCAGTAGTTTCAGAGTTTCCCTTGTGCTTGAGGTCATGCAAGGCTGGCTGCGTTACTGTCCTTAATATTATGTTACCATGTATGCTTGAGCCAAAATTTCTCTTCCTGTGCCCTGTAACCTGGGTAGAGGGTTTTTAATTATTTTAAAAACCCCATACTGGGATAGGGAAGAGAAAATCCCAAATCACAATACTGAGAAATTAAATAAGTGTTTATAAAGCTACTTTGCCTGTTTCTTTCTGAAATGACTACGAGATTATAACCATAAAATGATCAGGAGAACAGATAACAGAAGTCTCTTGGGATTGTTCATATAACATGTGAGTATTTTATAATGCCATAAATAGCAAGCCAACTAAGCTCTTATAAACTTATTTTATTGATGCACATTTATTTATAATTACAATTATTAAGCCCAGGAATACAGACAAATGCTTGTTGTTTGTAAGCAGGTAAACAATGAAAGAGGTAGCTCTTAGATGCAATGGGCAGAAGCAGGCAAGAGGGAGGGAACTCTCAGCTCCGGAGAGTGCCAGCCCCAAGGTTCACTTTCCCCTGGTTAACGCTGTGCCAAACACTGCCTCTTCCTCTTTACGTCTATGAAAATGAAGATTAAAAATATGAGACAATTACTTGGGGGGGGGGGATAAAATTAGGTGCCTGGATCTCAATTCCCCCTTTTGTGGGCACTGGTGGGATTTTTTGCACTCTACAAGTGCAAGAAGACCTCAGGTTGGTAAGACACACAGGAAGAGCTCTCCTGTATTGATCCAAGCTCTGGCAGTAAACTAAACTCTAACACCTCTAGCCTTTAGCAGTGTCTTTGATGCCAGCAAATGAATACAGAAGTAAACAAAAAGGGACCCTGTTGGTTTCAAGTTTTTTGGATGATCAGGAAAGAAATATCAGTAGATGATATTTTCTAAATTAAGAAAATAACAATAATGTATATAATATAGAATTACAGAATTTAATATAATACATTTTTATATACATATTGTATCTTTAGAAACTAATCTTTCTTTTCCATAACTCCTTTAAGGCAGAATAAAAACAGCTTGAGACTAGGTAACTGTATTCTCCTACAGGCAAGAAAAGTCTAACACAAACACTGTATGCATGATACATTATTTTTACTGAGTTCCAGTACTGAAATTCTTACAAAAGCAAGCTTAGTCTTCAGGAGCATCATTGGAACCAGAAATTTGGTTTATTGTATATTATGTTTAAACCAGTTTAGGAATTTCTAGCTTTTTGTGATGGGCTCTGATAGCTTTGAGTATGTACTTTTATGTGGCTTGTAATGTAGTTAGCAAGGCTCAGGTCCTCTTTTTGTAACTGCAAACTCATCTGTGTTTGTTCCTCTGATGTGTATGAGTCCTGTTGACTCAGAAAGGCAGTAACTTCATTTCTCAAAGGTTAAGCATACACATTTCTTTTAATATATGAGTATTCCCAGGGCATTTTAAAATTGTGCCTACATTTTAAGTAATTCATCAGCTTGAGATCTGTACCTTAAATCTCAGATTTGTATTTTTAGATTAATTGCAGGAAAGGAAGATCCTGACCATGAGTGGCAGTCAGGTTTCTGATACACAGAAGAGATTACTCTAGAACTTAGTGGTGTTTTTATATGAATAAGATGGGCATAATGGTGTAAGGAGCTTGGACAAGAAATGTTAATCCAACCAGATCCTGGTGTTTGTTTTAAGGCTGAGTGGAACACCCTGAGGGCTTTTGGGTGTAGATGTAGTCCCGACCAAAGAGTCAAGAAGTGCATTTTATTAGATATCCAAGGTTTTCTTCTTTTAAGGTAGCTGAATGTGAGCCATGAATATTTCATAATATGTATGGTATGGTTTGTTATTCCTTAAGTCTTAGAATATCCACTAATGCAATGTTGTATTTTTCTTCAGATAGAACCAAGTCATAAAATCTAATTTTCCATTACAGCTGCAAATTGGTGCCATGTATATGTGTAGTATTTTCTGCAAGCAGGTGTGGAATTAAAATCGTTTTTGCAGCTAACTTGCTTGTTTACCATTTCCCAGCAAAGTATCAATATTCTTATCATTATTGCCGAAAAATGAGTATCCTCTGTAGTTTCATGACCTCTTGTATTTTAACATTCCAACATATGTATGGGGTTCCTTGCTTAAATAAATTCATGTTTAGATCAGAAAACACAAACCCTCATGGGTTTGCATTTTGCCATCCACACACTTGGTAATTTTTATGAAAAGACCAAACAGAAAAAGTCAAAGCCTCAGGGTCTCCCCTCATATTTTAGTGAAGATTTAACAGCAGGATGACATAGTGAATAAGGGCCTGCTTCTGTGATTTGCTCAATACCTCCTATGATTTACTCTTGCTGCCAATAAGGGCAGGCAGTATTTTGCAGAGGATGTGCATCCCGTGGTAGGAGCAGGTCCTGAGAGTTTTACAAAACACACCATGAAGCAACAACAGAAGTTGTTATCTAAAGAAATTCACACTTTTCAAAATAAAAGGAACAAATATGTTTTCTATTTTGACTTTTGGGGATTTTTTTTTTTTTTAATTATGATAGCAGATATACATGCTTGTTAATAATTTTGAACAGCACCTAGCAAGTCACCCAGCCATTGTCAGAAAGCCAGGGTCTCGGCCGGGGCTATGCTGCATCTACTCCATAGCACGCTCTTGGCAGCGAAAAATGTTCCACTGCAGCCGCTGGATAAGAACTGTCTGTGCCTCTGCAGTGGGAGAGAAAACACTGTCCGATGATGCCTGTCGTGCTCCTCTCCTTTACCTGTACCCTCACAGGTTCTTTTTGTTACTTTGTCAGTGCCTGTATTGTGCTCTGAGGAGTATCTAGATGCCAAGACTGAACTATTAAAATAAAATGGTATTTGAGCTTTTCAAGCGCGAACTAACAACTGATGAAAACACTTTTATCTGTTCATTTCCTTTAATGCTCTCCACAACCCACTCAAACTGAAATAATTGTACAAAAATCTAACACTTCCTTTGGAACAAGGAGGTGATTTTCTTCTGTCTCTCCTTTCACACAGATGATTTTAAACATCTAGGGCTAGACTGCTCTAATGAAAGCTGTTTCTCAAATGTTTGTGTGTCAAGGTCCCTATTGTATCCTCTAATTATCCTCTAATCTCATAGCTTTTTTTCAGCCTGGTTAAGGGGACGGTTGCTGGATTAAAAAGATGCATTTAGTGGGCCAAATTCTTTCCTCCCTAGTACCCCTGCTACATCAAGAGTCCATGAGTTTGTACCCGTGTTTGTGAATGTAGAATTGGATTTTGCCTTTATCTGGTTTACTTTATGCATTCATTTTTGTCAGAGCGTATTGTGTTTACTCACAGGTGTTAGTTATTGTAACAGTAATTTTTCTTCTTCATTGGTTTTAGTAGCTCTAGGAACATTTGCCTGTACACAGACAGCTTGCTCCTGCTGCTTCTTCTGCTCCTTTCCAGATACTAAGTCACATGAGAAAACAAATCACACCATACTTTTGTGGTACTGCTTTTTGGTTAGCTATTGATGTATTTTCCACAGGTGTTCTAAATGATAAGAAATGTGACTAAAGTGAAATATGAGAGGTTGCACATCCACAGGGGATAATGATTTCTGGCAGTAATGGCAAAAATAATAATACTTAGCTGGGACACAGTAAATAAGCATGGAAGTTAGGAGTACTCTATGTCTGGTTAGATGTTTGTTCAGGATTGGGATTCGTCTCCTTATTAAGACATGTCTGCACTATAAAAATGTTCAAGAATTCATGTTCTCCCTGGTATTTGATTATACTGTCCATAAACCACTGAGAAACATCACCTGCTGTAAAGTCAGTGAAAAACAAAAATGGAATTAAAAAACACCCAGAGGTCTTTGAGCAGTTGCCTGGCTCCAACAGTCTGCATGTTACTTCTTTACAGAAAGACTCACATATTCATCTAACCAAGAAAAGATACTTCCTTGGATAGGTGCATGCATGTGCTAACTTCTTCATGTTCAGGCAAAGATGACTCTGGTTTGATTCAGAACCTTTCACCTGCCTAGCTGAGCTCTGACTACATAATCAATGGGGAAGTGAGACCTTCTTAGACTGAATTAATTTCCAGGTTTATCTTTGCTGTTATTGATGAATATTTTGTCATTGATATATAACAGTGTTTAAAATGAAATAAAATGCATGAAATTCTAGCCGAGACATTTTTTGATAAGCATTATAGCATTTTAATGTTAATCTGAAGCAATTAAAGGCCAGATTTCAAAACAGATGAAAGCACTCTACGTCTCCACTGTTAGGAGACAAGTTAGTTGAAAGTGATTTCTGAAAAAACCCACAAGCTATTGATTGTGTTATTTGTGAGCATGGTTTTTATGAGAATCTTAAATGCTGTTCCATTTTCCTGTCCTTAAATACACAAAAACACAGACAATATGCAGGAGCTTACTGCTGCTTTCACTTAACGATGGTGTTTCATGGCAGCCTTTTTGTGGTTGGAATAACTGAGTTGGGGGTCATGGTAAATAAAATCAAAAATATGAAAGGGCATGTCTTTTTAAAAAGAAAAAGTTATAGACAGAAGACACTAGTGAAAATTAAAATGATAAATTGGAAAATAATGTGATTGAACTTCTTCTGAAAATGGAGTTAAATTTGCTGCTATTATTTAGGCTGCAGCACTGTGAACAGTGACTTTATTTGGGGGAAGAAATGCTAGGAATTCTTTCCCATTCTCATTTGTTTCCTGGCATCTTCTGTTGATGTTTTTCTCAATTTTTTCCATTATTATTTGCTAAATATATTATGACATTTTATTTACCTTGGTCGAGAGCTTTGAGACCTCTGTGTAGCTTCGCCATTCTAGCAATTTCACAAATAAATCACCGATCATTGTGAAGAAGTATCACAGTTTACATGAAGACAGCATTATTTTTATGGTACAAGAAGCAGGTTTATACTGGATAGTTGGATTGCTACATCTGTAGGTATGCGTACAGAATACACCCGCTCATATCTTTCTTTTTAATTAGCACTTAGTAGTTTTTATTAAAGCAATGCATTACAGAGGGATTTTGGATGTACAGTGGTGGAATCTACATTCTTCAATAAGACATTTCATTTTATGGACATATGTTATTTCTGCATGTGTAAAATAAGGATACTTTGTTAGTCTTTTGTTAATTTCCAGATAATTAAACATTATTATCTATTTACCAATGAATAGATGTGATCTGTTTACAATATCAAAGATGTATATAAAGCACTCAGCTATAGCCGAAGCTCTAATTAAAATACGTCATTGTTTGTCATGGTTTTAAGGCGAAAATTAAAAAGCGTTGCCAAATTAATCTTCAATCAAGAGTTCATTAATTAGCTAACCTTCTGTAAATGGGCTGCAGTTTGATGACAGCCCACTAAAGGACCATTTAAATGAATTCCTGATTGTATCAATCAGACAGGGGAAAAGAATTAGATTTGCAGCTCTTCTGCAGTAGTTCCTGCAAACATTTCCCCAACACTTAATGCACACAATGGATGTTAAACTATTTTAAAGAGATGAATCCTATTTATTACTGTCCCAAACTCTGTTACTTCTTGCTGTATATCAAGGGGAAATGTATAATGCTGCCAAGGTTTCATGATCCTGAACAGAATACTGCAGAGGAATATGCTTTATAATATAGTAATAAACAGTTGCTTGAAATAACATCACAACTTTCCATGAGAAAAATGTTTTGAACAAATTATTGATTATATAATAGTCTTTAGTAAAATTTACTTTGCTTCTGTCATGAATTTTAAAATATGAGGGCTTAAGTGGTCAGGTACTTCAGTTGCTTTTGTGCTGGCAACATGAAATTTCTGGACCTCTAGACTATCTGGAAATGTCTGCCATGAAAGTGACAAATTAAGGATGTTAGTGCTAGATAAGGGTGTATTTCTGTGTTACTCTAGTGCACATATTATCTATCTAGACCCATCACAAGGCTTAAAAAAGAAGTTTAGAATGGGTTGTAGAAGTTAATATGTGATTTGGTGACTCCTTTTGTGATAAATAGGTGGGATTGGCTTTCTTTTTTTTTGCATATATTTAGTCTGTATGTATGCTTTTCGTGTTTCTGTGCGAACATGTGGTTTATGAAAAGTATGGTCAAAATAACAGTCTGTATTTACTCTTGCCAGTAGTTCTCCTTTTAAACTTCATATAAACACGCAGTTAACATTTGGGTTGGTTATCTTCTTAGTGAAATAAAATGGTTTGAATTTTTTTTGGGGGGAAGTCTGGGATGCAGTTATTCAGTCAGTAGATTAATATACTCAAAACTCTTTGAAACGAAAGCGTTAATTAAGGCCAAGAAAGATTGCATGTCAGAGCACTAAGTGACAGGTTGCATATTAAGACATCTCAGATGTCAACAAGTTCAACAGCCATGGTGATCTTTCTCTCCCCCATATAAATATTTCCATTTGCTTTGTATTATATATACTGGTATTTTTAACCAGTTATCTGTAATTGGAATATTATTCTAAGTTATTGTAAAGTACCTTCCCGTCTTGGTGGAAATGATTGAAGTACGTTAAAATGCAACTTAAGTTGAATTTATACTTTTCTGACCAGTAGAGCAGTGTACATTTTTGTTATCATCTGCCATGAGACAATAACCTTGTCCAGCACTGCTACATCTGTTAAGTCTATCCTGCCAATTAAACCACAGCACTGCTGTGGGGTTTTTTTCTTAGTCAAGGTGTTTATATCAACATTTCATACAGATACAGTAATCTAGTGTGAAGGAGAATCAGGTTTTTTTTCGTCCGTGCTGATTTGCATATGCATGTCAAATCTAGCTATGCCATTTTTGTGGTATTGAGGAAAACAAAATGACCTTTACTCAAGTTCTTAATAGTGGAAGGTTCTTATGTTCTGAATTTTCAGGTGGTGGGGGGAAGAGCCTGGAAGAGTGAGCATTTGCTGATTACGCCACTGATGCTCGCAACAGTCTGATACCATCTAATACACTAAAACTCTCTATGCCTTCCTGTTATAATTGCGTCTCTGCTCAAGGCTACTGTAGTTAGGCTACATTAAATCTCATTGTCAGTCAGGCTGCATAAGGCTCAGGGAGCTCACGGGCTGGGGATGGGCAATGTGCTCTTCCTCAAGAACAACTTCTCTCACTGCTGCTTGCTTGTCTTCTCACAGATTGCCACATTACTGTGTACATAATGGACACCCCTTACATAAATTATGTAACTTGATTTTTCCCCCTGTCTGACAGACATGATTTGCTTAAAAATAAATACGAGCCTGGTAATCTAGGTTGCCCATTCTTCTTTTAGCTAACTGCACATGCTATTTATCATGTTGGACATAAAGAAAAAGTAAAAAGTCACTCATTTCAGTTATCAACCAACATAAGCGCACATGTAGAAGATGGGTCATGTACACTTAACATGTATGATAAAATATAGGAGCTTTCAGCAGGGCTTCTATCAAAATAATTATCTAAGCAATTATCTGTGCTATTCAGCTAACTTTTGCATGCGATGGTGTTTCTGTGCTTTTGTGTTCATCAACCTTCCTGCTTTGAGTTCTCTTAGGAACTATTAGACTGACAGTTTTCAAATTGTGCAGAAAAGACAAAGAAAGAGAAAAGGGCTTTTTATAGAAAATTGTGCCTTTATTACAGGTAGTTAATAAGTATTAATATCGTAAAAAAATCAATGGGTTAAATGCAGTTGTATGATTTTAACTGGTGCACAGATTTCGATCCTGTGCGGATTGCCTGCATTTTCAGGAGGTTGTCTCAACACTTCAGTTCTTTTCCTCCCAACTGCAACACTATGTATGAAAAAAAGGAAGGACAAGCAAACACTGATGTGCTATGCATATGTGAATTTCGCAAACAGTATTCCTGATCCTGTAGATTTATACAAGCAGGAACATAAACAAACTGTCCCTGAAGCGTGCACTTCAGGATCATTTTGTCATTCAACTCTACAGTGATAAATAATTTTTAATGTTGTGGTTTGTTGGCTTCTGCATGTATATCACGTTAGATATGTTTTAATTCTTGGCTCTTCAAAGGATACTTACGTATGCCGATGAATTGGCTAGGCTTCAGGCAATAGTATCCATTGAATTTTGTGTACAGACAGAAGAGTGCATACTGATGATTATATTCTTAAAAAAAACAAAACTCACTTTATTTTGTGTGAGGATTTGTGTTGTTCTCCATCTTATTATATGAAACTGTTTTCATTTTAAGAATGCGGGCTTTGTCTAGTGATAACCTTGGTATTATGCAAAGAAAAAGCTTGCAAGGAATAATACAGTTTTTTATTTCAAAGTTTGCTGCATTGTCATGGCAGTTTTCTTTTAGAGCGTCATGGGTGGGGAGAGGACAGTTCATAGGTGGGAAACTCCACTAATACATTTATGTTTAGTGGTGGCAGCCTCTTTCCCAGTTACTGGCAAAGCCTTGAGAAAAGTAAACCATGTGCTTTTGTACTGTCATATTTGATTTGGACTATATTCTCACTGTTGTTTGAAGCTAACATGAAACGCAGTGTCTGCATGACCCATTTTAGCAGCCCATTATCATAATTTCACTGTCGTATGGCCACTGAGTTAATGTACTTACAAATGACAGAGAAAGTGTGTTACATGACCTTAGGGTTTTCAAAAATTAAATGACGTAGGAGGTTGTATTTCAAAGAATTGTTGAAGAGTAGGGTTTTAGGGGGATGCCTTTTGGCTTTTTTTCCCCCTCACTTACAGTGTCATAGCTTGTAACAACAAGAAGGTATCTTTATTCCTTGATGGACAGGAATACTAAAAGTTTAAGGGTTTTCAAGCTCTGGATTTTAGCCATTAGCTTAATAATTTTGAGTAATGTGAAAGTCTGTTGAATGCAGTCTATTTTAATTCTTTCTTTCACTGTCATTCATCCCTGTTCCTGGTATAATTAAGTTACATTGTCTTTTGTATTTATTTATTTTGTTGGGTATGGATTTTTGTTTGGTTTTAGTGTGTTTTGGTGTTTTTTAAAGGAAATATTTTGAATGCAAGCAGCAAAGCAAGTATATTTCCTGGCTTTGCTACAATGAGGTGATCTTCTGGTTGATCATGTGATGTGATAGTGCTGGGAATAATTTTGGTTTGAAAAATAATCTTTTTAAAAAATGGCTTCCTTAATTTGAGTTTAAACCAGATCTGAATGTGTTTCTTAATTTAAGTGACATTGGCATTTTATCAGTGCACAGTGTCCCCATACTTCCCAAATTTTATGGTGTCATGAACTTACATTGCTGAAACCCACCATAGTGAGTGATTGATGTTTCTTTCATCACAGAAGGGGTTACATTGAGGGTAAACCACAGTGGCTATGATATATACCCAGTAAATGAGGAAATGGCAGGAGAAACCACAAACATGTAGTCCAAGTGGCATATCCTCACCTTTTCCTCATAAAGTTAAGTATTGAAACTAACTGCCTTATCTCTCCCCTACCCTTGTGAAGTTGGAAATCCTGTAGGCAGCACTATACTTGAAAGGCCTCTCCATGGTTCTCCTGCTTGAACTAGAGTTTGTACAAACAAATATTTTTTCTTCTTCCATAGAAATAGACTGAAGCCTGGCTTATTGTAAAAGAAAACAACAACCAACCAACCAGATAAGCCCATAACTGTTTCTGCTGAATCCAGGACACAAACAAAAATCCAACCTTTGTTGTGATTAGTACATTCTCTGAATGCAAAACTATGTGACAAGCAGAAGGAAGCAAAAAGTCCTTTCCAACCCAAATCATTCTATGATTCTATGATTCTATTTTATTTAGGGACTTATTTGGCAATGCTAGAAATGTTAAATGGGAATAGGATCTACCTAAGCTCCATCTCCTTTACACCCACAGGCCAAGTGATTTGTGTCTCTTGAGACGGGTTTGCTCATGTGGGCTTGCATAGGTAACTTGTGATAGGTTGCTGTGGAGTTGTGTGAGTATTATTTTGACTTGGCAACCTTATCCAGGCAGAAACCACCTTTCCAAAATTAGGGGAAATTTTGTCTTAATAAGGACTGGAGGATGAATCAATATTATTTGCCCAACCTGCGTTAGAAACCCTCCAGCCTCTGACCCTACTGACACAAACGGTTTTATGTGAAATTACTAATTTTTGAGAAAGCCCCAGAATATTAGCTTTACAGGCTAATGCACCTTGAATTAGTTCGAAGGTAAAATGTGATTGACACTTGTGCCTAGAAATTACTGCCTTAAATAAATTTTGAAGCTCAAGACAGTTGCCTTTAAAATGTTATTTTCTGGTTTTTTATCTATATAATTTCATAGTAAAGCTAAATAATAATGTAACAATAGCAAAAACAATAATACTAGAATTTATTTGCTGAATTTAACATTGTAAAATTGCTTTGTTGCTTGGTTTTCTCTGGCACTAAGGAACTGCTCTCATTTTACACCCAGGCAATCCCATTGATTTCAAATACAATCTAAAGGGGTTGTCTGCTTATAATAGAGGGCAGAATTTGACTTTCATTGCTGGGTGTAAATGATGGCAGAATTTAACTTTAAGGTCTCAATCCTGCAGGAAACCCCTAAGCGCAGCTCTGTTCATTAAAGAACTTAGCCATGCTTTTAACCTTAAATAAGATTCCTCTGCTCATGTGTATGTTTTGCAAGGCACTTAGGCATGTGCTTAAATTTCATTAACATCACTGTTCCTTTACACTTTGAAGCAGGCCACGTGCACAGCGAGGAGTATTTTCACAAACTTAAAAGACGTGAGCTGTGTGAT
>JANHGB010051342.1:22500-27255 GCA_026283785.1 Coracopsis vasa
GGCTAATTATTTGCAGTATTCATTTTAAGGGGATAGGGGAAAGAAGAGAAGGAGGTGAAGAATCTTTTTGTTGATTTTTAATGGGATGCCTTTAAGGGTTATCATTCAACCTGCTAGAAGCACAGAGGTTGTTCGTGTTACAGTACCTTATCTACTTTTCAAACCCATTGCATTAGAATTAGAGGGTAGGCAGTTTCTAGTATTTTGCCTCTCATTTTACTGCAATTAGATATGAAAGACTCAAGCCACTCTAGTAAGGTTGTTTGGTTGTCTGATAGTCTGTGCTGCTTCTTAGCCATTGTTGTAACTAAGCCATATTTTTCCACTGTAGTGACATCGTAATACAGACACACACACAGATTTGTAGCATCTGTGCCAGAATTTTGTATGAACATTTGTATATACTAATGCAGAAAATTCACAAATCTTCCAGTGGGCATTTTAACCTCTCACTATGTGAGATTTTTGATTCTTTTGTAAAACTCTCATGACTCTGTATTCTGGAAACCTATCTGTAAATGTTTTTTTTCCCTCTCCCTCTCATTTTTCTGTAATGTGGGAGGTGGGTGGCTATAGGTTGTAGTCTCTATCCATCCTTTTTTTGCCCAAGATTGGAACGTGTTCTTGTGTGCAGTGGAAGTCATCCCCAGCCTAAAGTGCAGTTTGTGCAAGGTGACAGTGTGGGCTGTGAAAACTTCTGCAGCTGCTGTCTCCTGTTGGCTGGGTAAATATTAGAAGCTGTGGAAATGCATCTAATGAAGAATGGTGAACATTCACATTGTGCCACTATTGTTTAGTCCTAGAGTAGGCCCTGATTTAGTGAAGAATTTCAAACTTAAACCCATCTGTATTTGTTGAAACTATGAAATACGTATTTCAGTGAAAATTATTTCAGTATTCAATTGCTTTATGGACTTGTGGCCTTCAATATTGAGGTGTTTCTTCTGAATTTATTTATTTATTTGGAGGATTTAAAATCAGGTCTTGAAGAGTTTGCTACATTTAATTTTGTAGACTGTTACAAATACAATTGTTACTTTTTGTCCTTTCAAAATAATGTATTCAATGCTGAATCCCTTTTTGAATGGAAAAGAATACCTCCACAGAGATAGATTCCTTCAAAAGCACCGGCCTGAGGTTACAAAAGGGTTTATGTGAGAATATTTATATTTTTAACTACATCCTTACATTTCAGATCTCTGTCTGCTTTTTCAAACAATGGGTGTGTATTTTATAGTGTAAATATTCTCACTGAAGCAAACACAATGTGCTGTGCTACTCACATGTACAATATATAGCTTCTCATGTCCACTTAGATTAGAATGCACAGCTTTTAACACTGCTCAAAGATGACAGTGTATCTATGGGGAAGCATTGGCATCCAGAAGGCATATTTTATAGGCAAAAAATAATAGCAAGACTTAAGAAATACAAACTGCTCCCCCTAATATTTAGTTGTCTTGAATTTGAAGCTTTTTCCCTTTTTTCCACTGTGCATTTACCTGAGTCTGTGCATGCACAAATGAGAGGGAAAAGCAAAGCTGACATTATGTTCTGTAATTTCTTCATTTTTGGATATTGCTTTTGGTGAGGAGGATCACTGCTTGTATCTGCTCCTGGTATTTTTGTGTGGTTTCAGGACTCCTGTAAACCAGCAGTGTTTTTTGCAAATGCAGGAATATATGGAGAAGATTGCTGAGAGTTTCTCAGTCACAGAAAGATACGCTGTCTGAAACCTGTCTGTTGATCTACCTATTATAATTTAGGGGGAGAATCTGAACTTCTCACACTTTTATTTGACTTAGAGTAATATTACTTGTCTCTGCAGTTAATTGTAATAGGAACATTTTTGTTGTGTTAAAAAATCTCAAGCTTACTTACTTGTCAAATTTCTGTGAGAATTTTAGGAAAACGTACATGTTTTTAGAAATCAGCATTCTTCATTTTGTGTGCTTCTGAACTAGCGTTACCAGAAACATTTTTAGTTAGAGAATTGCACTGACCTTGCAAAATACCATATGTTCAGTGAGCTGCTATTCATCTTATAAACATTAGTAGTCTTGAATGAAAAGGTATTGTATGTATCCTGTGGTAACTAAAGGACTTAAATAAAATCTTGATGATTGCAGTGATAGAAATTAAACATTTCAGATAAATTGCTCTTTTTGGTTAAGAAGAATTGTTTCTTTGTGTTATTTCAGATAACAACTGCACAGACATGTGGGTGTGCACATCATGTAAATTCTTTTTCTTTCTTTTTTTTTTTTTTTCCCCCTAGAATCTGGCTTCAATTCTGAAATTATAGAAAATCAGAGTCTGGGCCAGTCATACATTCTTAACTCTTATTTTGCGGTATATATTGGTAAGGGAGTGAATTCAATCGTGTAGTAGTCTCAGCAGAACCTAAGACTAGGAAAGGAGTGAAAGATGGATATTTCACCCTAACACTCAGTTTCTTTGCTTTGACAGTTTAACACTGGCCTTTCATGTAGTTTTAACGTTTCTTGTGTGGTTTAGCTCCTTTTATTTTTATGGTGAAGTGCAAAAATACAAGGGTAGAGAAAAACACGCCATCATAAATAAGTAAAGGAAAATAAAAGCTAGGGCAGAGGCTTGACTAGAGTTTCTTCTTAATCAGATATTTAGATGGTTATATACAGCAATTATAAAAATGCATATTTATGCAATTTAGAATCAAGTAAAGGGATGTGAGCAGATAGTTCACATGGATTCTTACAAAATGCTGTATCAACTATAGCAACATTCATCATCTTACAACAGTTTCTTACATCTATTTATTAAAAATATTGGGATGTGAAAATTAAAGAAAATTGGCATAGCTCCACTGGGGTTAGTAAGAAGACGGCAGTTCATAAAAGCTCAGAATGCAGGCCTCCTCGGCTTCCAGCTTCTACTTGGTGAGTGTCTGCTTATCATTACTAAGTTTTCTTTTTTTAAATAAAAATGCCAGATGGCAACTGTGCATTTTTATGCACTTTAGGCCTCTGAGTTGTTGTTTTTTTTTTTTCTTTTTAATTTTTTTTTATTTAAAAGTAATTTAAGAATCAGAAACCATATTCTTCTATAACTGTTCTTTACTTTTCTGAAACTTAAAAATCTATTGTCTTTTTCTGTTAGAAATTACTGGAAACAGGTGTCTTTAATGAGGCAACTAATACAGTAGCTGTGAGAGTGAATTCTACTGATATGCCTGGAGTTCAGAACTGCATTGGTACTACCATGCTCATATACCAGCAGAGTATTTCAACAACAGCATTACTGCAAGACTGAGAAGCTGACTGGCTTCTTAGTTCTGTTATTATTCCTGTATTTTAGTCTTCATTTTATGGACTAAATGCATTTTTAAGAACAATTTTTTTCTGCTTTTACAAGGCTTTTCTGGCATCTTCCTGGCCTTTGGCTCCAGGATGATTTTTGTAGTGACTTCTATCGTGCTTGGTACTCACCAGTGCTTTTAAGTATCTTAGCAAACACCTGAACCAGATGCATCTGTAAGGACTTGGGCCCTGCTTAATACTTTTATTTAAAACTAAAAAGATCAAATTATCTTCTGAAAAGGCTGGACACGTAGAGGACAGATGAAAGATGCAGCAGGCATCTTAAGGTTCACCACTATCCCAGTACTAGGCGGACTACTTTCCTACTTTATCTTAAAAGATCACACTTAAGTAGTTAGGGGCTGCATTGAGAATGAATTGCAAAGCTAAATACAGAATGTGGTAACAGCCATAATACTGTTCCTTAAAAAACAAAGTGTTTCAAAGAATTTTCATAGCACAATGAAGAAAGATTCTTTTTATTCTTCAGAAAAGAAGTTTCAGAATATATTAGCAACTGTGTACAAAAAGGAGCTCAACGTGCAGTTTGCTCCCCCCAGTTGAAGAGGACCTCAGCTTTGTTAACATGATAATATGTATTTTCTTCATATCACATAGGAGCAGAAGCGCCTCTTTTTCTGGCTTTCTTTCAGTATTGTACCATGGAAGGACATGGGCCACATTTCAGCATCACTTGCTGCACAGTTCACCTGACAAAGAGGCATTTTTTTATTTGATTACTGAAAATTACTCACAATCATGTTTTCTACCTTGACATGCTTATAAATGATCCACATTCCATTATCATTGTAATTTTTTGTAAGCTTCTTTTACAGAACGGAAGGGAAATGTGTACAAGTATGTTTTCTGCTTTGTGATGAAAGTGTATATTTATCACTTAGGTACATGTAAGCCACTTCTGTGAATTAGGCCTTTGGAGTAAATGCGTTTTGGTGTAATGGCCATCTGCTCACAGATATCACATTTGCTAGTTTAAAAAATAGTTTGATATAGATAAATACATAATATGGTAAGATTATATAGTTTCACCAGGCAGCAATACAATAGCAAAGTTTTATGTTTACCATAGACCAATAATCAGTCTGGGGTGAAGGTCTAATTATTTTTGATTGTTTCTTCTAAAAATTAGTCTCTAGCATTTACGACCGATTGCTCCAGGTAGGACCATTCTCCCCGGCTGCGGTGTAGAGTACATTTTTCACATCTGGCCCGCTCCGGACGGGCCCGGCGGGAAACCACGCCTCCTTGGCAGGAAACCACGTTGGGCGCCAAAAAGAACTGTCGTGGTTTAAGCCCATCCACACGGTCGCTCTCTCACTCCCCTCCCCCTCCCACTGAGTCTCCCCCCCCCAAGCTCCCGGAGGGATGGAAAGGAGAATCGAAAAGAATACAACTC
>JANHGB010051344.1:8728-40289 GCA_026283785.1 Coracopsis vasa
TCATCGGGGCAAACACCATTAGTGTGGCTCCTTTGTTTCCCCACTAAAAGTCCGTTGGAATGCAACTTCTCCCGGGTTCACAAGTGTTTTTCCTAGCTCAGTTCCACCCACCTATCATCCAAAATGGTTCAAAGTATTTTGTTCCTCCTTTTTCCCTTGACATTACAGTGCAGTTTGCTGACTTTCAGAGAAAAACATATTCTATTTCATTCATCTCCTGAATAATTTTCATCTGTTGTTCAAGTATTACACTATCACATCCTCAGGGTAACAAGGCACTTGTATTGTTACTACTCTTTACTAGAAAGAGATCAGTATGACTTCCACGAATGTTGTGGAGTCCCTTCTATGAGTATGTCCAGGTAGGCACACAAAAAGAATCTATAGTCAACCTGAACTGGGGCTGCTCAAGTAACAGTGAGAAGTCCCTCTGGCATGTCACAGGTACTTTGTGCTATGTGGTAGAGTTGGGGGCAAATGCTGCCTCCAGGCACTTTTTAAGATCTTACTGGCTTCCTGGCCAGCAGTCTAAAGTGCAATAGAACATTAGCTTGACTTTCCATTCAGTTCATCTACAGAGATCATTTGGAGTCAGAGGTTGACTTACTGGTGTACAATTATTGGCCATAAACCAAGTCACTCACTGGGCTGCACTTAGTTCACTTGTTCTTGGAATCCGCTTTTGGCTTTAAATGCTGTCCTCCCATAAAGGGTTTAAGTAAGCTTTACTAAACCTGAATTCTGAAAGATGGCTTCCTGACAAGCTATGGTGAAGAATTTCTAGTCCTTCTAAATTTCTAGTTCTTCTCTAGTTCAATCTCTAGTTCTTCTCAATTTCTGGTTCTTCTCTAGTTCAATCTCTAGTTCTTCTCAATTTCTAGTTCTTCTCAAGTTAAAATTTATGATTACCCTCCGTTTGATTCCCAGAGAAGACTTTCAGCAAGTGCAGAATAGCAGCATGCAAAATACCATGTGTGTTGAGCCGAGCAATTATCTCCGTGTTTGTCAAATGGCTCTCAAATTGGGCACCACCCAAATTCTTTTTGAACATTTCCTAAGCTTCATCTGGTTACTGTAATTTACCAAAAAAGGAAAAATTTCCTTTTTTTCCAGGAACGCATCCTGGCTGCCTTCTAATATCACAGTTGCAGTAAGGTGAAACACTGCTTTGAAAGTCCACTGTATAAGGCTTTGAATGTGTAAAAATGAGTTTATGACTGTTTCTGCAGATACAAAAAAAATATTTCCAAAGAAAACCAGACAAATGTCAAACTAACAGTCTCTGAATAGAAGGTAAGATGCTCTTCTTATCAACATGGACACTCAGAGCGGTAAATGAAGAATCAACTGTTCCTCAGTTTATTTAAAATTACAATGTAAAAATTTGGTGATCTGATGTTCATAACTCCTTATCACAGGAAGCAAGGACTTTGTTTTGCTAATTTTCTCATTATTTTCTTATACAAGATTTCTTGTGACATTTTGTTCAATTTATACATACACCATTAATTGTATATCTTCATGTTAGTCAATCACATTCACCATCTTAAAGGTCTTGATATCTGCAAATTTATCACAGGAGAAATTAACAAGTAGATGTTTGCGACCCGTCTCAAAAGGGATGAGTTTAAACTTTGTACTGGATTTCTCACTGGCTTTCACTGGTGGTACACTAAAAGTAGGAGAAAGAGGAAAAAAAAAAAGGAAAAATGTAAGCTGTAAACAGGCTTGTGCATCATCTCGACTTTCTTAACTATCTCCCATCTTAAGTAACTCCTATCAGTTCAGTGTAGGATGACCATGAAAAGACAGTACAGGGCTTGGTTATTTAATATGTATTTAAATACTCAAACCCACACATTAAGGTCTCGCACGAATACATGATGCGGTGACCAAGATAAACACACAAAGGTGGACGTATTAGTATCGTATGAGATAAAGCTTCGTGCAGAACAGTGGATCACTGAATTATTAAAAAAAATTAAAAATAATCTTAAACTACTGAGAATGTTAATAGATACTCCTGAATTAGGATAGATTATAGCATCAAGAAAACCTTAGTAAGCACATGGTAGGAAATTCTGAATGAAAATTAAGATGTTTTAAACCAGTATATTTTATAATTCTTGGAAACTCATGTTTATGGTTTTTCCAAGCAGCCTTACACTGTCATATTGTCTTGTCTTGCCTGAGGATAAAGTTCTATGTGATAAGACAACATGAAGTTGCTAAATTTCCTCAGGACATCTTATGAATTATGGGGTAGACCATTACTAGTCACTCAAACACAAATGGCAATGTTAAGTTGCTCTGTGTATTTGTGTTTATATATGTGTGTATTCAGTTAAAAGTCAGTCCATCCCAGGTATTTTTTAAAAATAACTGCCTTTGCTAGCATATGTAAAAATGTGTGTGCAATTTTGTATATGTACAAAGTGGGGGACAGTCTGAAAAATTCTGTTTCAGTTGTGAAATACTGAAGGAAAAAGAAACAAGATACAAAATCCTCAAAGCATAAGAATAGGAAGCTGGGATCTATAGTAAAAGGAACCTATTTTATTCCAGTCTTCTCATTCACTATCGCAACACCATCTAATAGTTTCTTGACTTTGTTTATTAATAGCCTAACATAATTATTTTGTAGAGTTCTAAAAGGAGAGCTTAAAAATCAGTGTGCCTGTAGTTTAGTTCTTGTTTTGGTGGGGGTTTTTTTATTTTTTATTTTTTTTATTAAAACCCAACCCAAACTTTAATTGCAATATTCACCATTTTCCCTATTCTCTTTCTGCTTGCCTTATGGATTTCAGCTGTGCTCAAGTTCCATACTTTAGTAAGGCAAATGCAATCATCTAAGGGATAGCTGCTGGTCGTGGTTTAGTCTGTTCTTTAAAAGCTATGCTCCTTATAGTTGTGATTTATTCTGTCTGGAATAGCTACACATGAAGTGTACCCGGGGTTGCACTTTTTAGAGGTACCACCCTTTGAAATCACAAGCTGTGTCGAAACTATGTGTTCATTTTTGTACACTTGTGCATCTGCTTTATATGTGTAGGTCTATATGTTTGATGTAACACAAATTGTTTAGAAGGCCAAACACCCAGATTGGCACTTGCAGTCCATTAAATAAAGTGAAGGGGAAAAAAACCTCTTGGTTGATATATCCTATTATTTGCATATAGTATGGACAGAAACAATCACATATCCTATTGTTGTCCCTATAATCAGAACAAGAAGGTTCAACCCATCTGGCCTATAGTAGCATAGACAGCCTCAGCAAAATTTACTGCATGAGTAAGAATGTATTTTTTGCTGAAACCGTGAGTCCTGCTAGATAAGCAGGAAAACAAGTTCTGGTCAGTTACGACAGCAATTATTTGACTCCTCAAACTATGCAGGCAAAGCCTAGCTTGGATATGATGGTGCTAAGTTGTGTACTTCATTATGAGATGTTACATTGACTGGCCTTCTAGCAAGAAGAAAGTGCCGTCTCATCCCACTGTTTGATTCCAAGTCATCCGTGCCTACATTCTTGCTCATGTATCTTTAATAGCAGGAAGAAGGCATTTCTTGTACTTACTCTATCTCAAGGATTCCTCTGAGCAGGTCATTGCCTTCTACCTGCAGCACACAGTTCATCAATTCCATATCAATAGGATTGGTAAACATCACTTCCACATCCACTTCTTTATTCACTTTTACTTCACCAAGTACCTGTGCAAATAAAATGCTTGAGAGGCCATGTTCTCAGTATTCTTTTCTGTCCAAGCCTTCTCAGTCATTGGAAGAGGAGGTATTGTGAGATGCTATGATGGGCCGTGGCAGAATGTGAGCAGAATATTTTTGGTGAAGAAAGTACTTATAGGAGCTCATTTTCCCCTTTCTCTGACACTGCGATTAGAGCAAAGGGACAGCAATTTACCTGTATGTCGATGGCAGGATTGTCGAGGGTGATGTCTCTTTGCACTAGCACTTGAATCCCACCTTCTACATGACATAAAGCTGTTACCTGGATCGTGTTGTCTGTAGTTAACTGCTCTTGATATTCAGTATACAATATCTTAATGGGAAGTTGTATTTCTGGAAGAAAAAGGAAAAAAAAAAAGAAATTGATACACACTTTTATAAGCCCACAGAGTTCCATACCTAAAATTAGTATGTTCCTTTTATGATGTGTCTGGGACTAGGAGGGCCTTCAGCCATCACTGCCAAATTCAATTAATGCAAGTCTATCAGTTTGCTATGGAGACTGAGTGGGTTTTTTTTCAGTGTAATATTATCCCTCCTCCGTTCCCTACTACCAGATTGGCTTGCCTTCCTCCTAGTTGCTCTGAAAGATAAGACAGCTGAAGTTTAAGGAGTTTACCAGTGCACTCCATTTGTTATAGGACATTATCTGATAGGCCTCATCAGTTCTACTTGCTCATGATACACTGAGATGAGGTGAATGACATCTTTACATTTCTTTTGTCTTCCTTAGTCACTTTTTGTTATAATGTGTTTTTATGGTAGTTTCCATGCTGTAGTTTAAATCAAGGAATACTGGATGGGAAGGGGTCTCCTCTGTCTTTGAATCCAGGCCATTTCCACATTATTGGCTATTTGTACAATAAACATCAAGTTCAGAAAAAAAGTAGAGTAACTGTGCTGCGTGTAAACACTGTAAGCCACAAAGTACTTTCCAGCAGTATACAGCAAATGAAAAACACAAGAAAAGATCACAAGTCACCAACGCAAAGTCCACAAACGTAAGCAAGAAAATGGGGGCAGTGTGAATTTCTTAGATTGATGCAGTAGCAAAGAGATTTAACTACAAATCCTAGCAAACAGAGCATACCTCCAGAAGAGGGGAAAAAATCTCTTTCAATGATCCCAGCCATCAGATCTGGGGAAACCCCTTCCTGCTGACTGTAAATTCAGCTACTGGTTTAACACAGCCTGTGTGAGTACAAGACATGAGGTGCCTGCATGACATCAATGCCATTAGGCATATAAACTTTGTCTTCACTGAGAGTCCAATTCCTAATGCTTTAGAGGAAGCTGATAGATCCCAACTCCAGAAGTCAAATTACATAGTAAAGAAATGAAATATTATTTCTGACTAGTGACTCAAAGCCTAAGCCTAAGATTAATACAATATACTATCAGTTTCCAATCTGTGATCTTTCAGTTCACTTTAGTGATGCTGATATATCTATTAATCCCAAGCTCTTAACAGTAACTAATGTCATCTTTCAACAATACTCATATCTAAGTAGAGAATTTCTTCCAAAAGGTTATCAAACTGCATCTGGAAAAAAAAAATATCTGAGGTCCTTTACTCCTTAACAGTTTTTCAATAGAAACTTTATTTTCTGTGGACCTTAGCAGGCTGTTTCAGCTGTTTCTATTTCTCACACTTTAATTCCATTCTCTAATATGCTAATAGATAAGATTCTTGTTTCTGCTGTTTGCCATGTCCTGTTACCTTTCCGTAGGGCCCCTCATAATTGACCAGAACACATTTAGTTGGAGTTGATTTCTGTGCTCTTATGTTGCCCTTATCTTCTTTATGTAAACTTTGTTAAATGAAACCTCATGTTTACTCACCATCTTCTTTTCCTGTTTTTTTAGATATGTTTTTCAGAATGTGAATACTACTTAAGGAAATGGTGGTGTGAAACATGCCTTTTCAGTGTTTATAAGTGTGACACAATTTTTTTTCAGCCTTTTCTGCACAGAAATTTAAGATTGCATTTTGATAGAGTTTTTTCCCTGGATTTGACCAGCTTCTAATGCCCATTTACTGATAAAATAATTTTACAGTTATGATTAAGAGTGATTTGAAAAATTACCTTCCTTAGGAGACAGAGTGGCAGATATGGAGTCCTTCCTGATCTCATGAACTGGTCTTCTGGTGTACACAGTGCTCCAAGCAGTCATATTTACATGAACAGTCTTAGCATCAGACTGTAAGTTTTCAAGAACCAGAATTAGACTGAGGTCTTTGCCAACTTCTAAAGGGCCAGCCACCTTGAACCTCCCTGAGATGTCAGGCTTTTGATCGATTTCCTGTGGCGTTGGTGCTGTAGGATCAAATTTATCCTCAAGTCCCAGCTTCTTACGGGCTTTTTTAAAAATATCTCTTTCTTTTGTAGAGCCTGTCAGAGACAACCATGGAATTTATTCTTAGTGGTTAACATGCATCTCTTATTTTAGATGACTGCTAGAGACAAGCCAGCAGAATGTCGCATCTGTACCTGCAGATGACCAGAGCCTCTGTTTTCTAGAGCCACACTTGATTTTCTGGTACTGCCATTAGTAATGTCACTGGCCCTCTAACAACTTTTTTTTTTGGTAACACAAAATCTTAAGTCGAAAGTTGCTCGCTCTTCCCATTTCTCTTCCTTTATATGGTTGTAATACTTAGAAATGTACTCTTAATTTGCTAATAGAGAAAAGGCCATGATATAAGGGAAGGCTGATAGCACCATGTGATGGGTTGATGTGGCCAGCAGCCAAACATCCACCTGAGCCTCTCTCTCACTTCCCATTGCTGCAGGATGGGGAGAAAACAAAGGAAAGCGAGAAGGCTCATAAATCAAGATAATGACAATTCAACAGGGAAAGCAAAAACTGCACATGAGCAAAACAAAAAGAAGAATATTTTCACTACTCCACATCCACTCCACACTACGGAAGGCAGATGTCCAGCCACTTCCTGGAAAGCAGGGCTTCAACACATAGGATGGTTGCTTGGGAATACAAATGCCATAACCACAAAGGCCCCCACTCTTCCCTTCCCATTTCCTCCACCTCTTGCTGAGCTGTTATTGCTGAGCACTGGCATGGAATATTCCTTTGATCAGTTTCGGTCTACTGTCCTGGCTTGGTCCCCTCCCAGCCTCTTGCCCACCCTCACACTATTTACTCACTGTGGCAGCGAGGTTTGACCTGCTGTTTGACCATTTGAAAGAGTTGCTTTTCCTGGACTAAGTGCTGATTTAGTTTAGGTTTCTTTAAGAGGCCTTTCATTCTGGTGTCAAATAACTTGGCTGTAGACTAATTTTCACAAAGCAGAGGCAGTCAGTAAACATTAGGAATAGGTAGATGGAACAGTGCATGTTCTGCTAAGGGATACTTGAGTCTTAGGTATACTTAGGTCTCACAAAGCAACTCCATATTAGAAAAAGCAAGGCAGTATTTTTTTATTCTTTACCTTCTCTTCCCTTTTCTGTTAGAACTTAATAAACTGAGTATAAACTTTGCTCCTACCTTTATAGTTGCCCAAAATTGCCCACTAAGAGACTCCTAGCCTAAAGTTTATATGTGTTTGGGGATGAAGTAGCTATGTAACCAGAAGAACCAGTGTTTTTATTTACCTTCTTCATATTTATAATCAATTGTGACATCCACACGATCATCTCTACCAACTGCCTTTGTGCTGATGAATTGGCCAATTACAGTAGACTTAGAGAACATTAATGTTTTCTTTCCAGTTGTGGCCTCATAATTCCAGTACATACAGTCGGCATTCACTTCTGCAAATACGAATGGGCAGTCATAGTCCAGATCCACATCTCCTTCTTTGATGGCATTCCGTGAGGCAGGACCACACTGATAAATTCCTATGGCATCAAAAAAAAAAGTTCATCTAATCAACTCTCTTGACAGTAAACAGATTACTAGACAGATATCTATCACTGACTCCTGAATTGCTTAGTGCTGTTGTCCAATTCTAGCCCTTTCATCCATATAGACCCTCATACCAGGCCAATCATCAGTGTATTTTGTCTTTATTCTGAAGTGACACTTGATTTATTTTATATTATCCCTTGATTTTCAGTAACTCAGGATGCCTACATCGGAAATACAGGAATTGCTGCAAAAGACTGCTCCTGGAAGTCTAGTTTGTTTCTTGGCACCCACAGATAATCTGCTTTTCTAATGCAACAGATAAAGCATTCTTTTCTGCCACTTTCTTTTGGAGCAGGATAAGGAATTACTTTTTACAGTGGTTTTACTTTCTATTTCCCCCCCCCCCTTCTCTCTGAAGATGACTGACTTCATAATTTTTCACCATTATTCTTGAAATTAAATCTGTGTACCTCCACTTTCTTCTTGGGGAGTTGCATCTAGAACTTGCCATCCACTGTATGAAGGGCCCAAATCACTACGGGAAAACCAGCTTTCATTCCAGACATGGAAATTCCTATGTGCAAAAATGAACAAAGTAAGCTACTAGTATGTATGTCTAAATTCCTGTTGGAATGGTTCACATCTGTTAATCAGACATCTTAGTTAAATGTATTAAATGCCTTACTTTTCATAGGTTCTTATCTGAGACTGATTCCACTCTGATCCTAACTGGATTAATTGAGTATTGCATTGTGGAACAGACATAAATGTTCAAGGGCAGAAAGCAAATTTATAAAATTATACAAAATGTCTTGAGCCAGTTTTTCTCTAAAAGTTCTGAGCACATGCACTTCTTTAGTTTTAGCTGGTTTACTTATAGCACAATGCTGCAGTTATCACTTATATTTAGAATGAGTCCAGAACAAGCAGAGGAGTAAAGGTAAAAAATGAAGGACTGCACCCATTCTTTGCTGAGTGCAAGCTTGTTTGAATTTCATTGATGCTCAGTAGTGGCAATAATTATATTATTTTCACTGTTAATGATGTCACTGAAAAAAAAAAGTCAGGGAAGCTGGTTCTGTTGAACTTTTACAGTTTTAAAATGAACTTGTTTTGAAGAATAGTTCCAAACTAAGTGAAGTCCAACTGTTTGATATTTGCAGTGTAATATCACAAATTTACAGTCATCTGTGGCATCATAACTGTTAACTTTGCCTGCTCTGGCTTCAGTTAGCTGTTGTAACTCATGTCACAATTCTGCTTAACCAAAAAAAAGAGCACCAAGTTTTGTTGTATTATTTTGCAGTATTGCAAAATTTTGTCATATTATATTGTTGTATTTTGTCGTATTATATCACAGTATTTTTAATTGATCCATAGTGTTTGTAGTTGTTTTTAAGGCAATTTTTAAGAAGGTCACAAAGCATTTGTCATTAGAATCTGTATTCTGCATTCTGCACCTGAAGACTCCATAGGCATTGAGAGGTCCTACCATTAAATATCATAAAGCCTTACCATATGCTGTCAGCTGACCTATCCAGATGATTTCCAGAAGCATCATAAAACTCATCTACACGCAGATTTCCATCTGCATCATGGGCAGAACTGAAGTTTGTAATTGTACGAGTGGGAATCCCCAGACACCTAAGCACTAAAGAGTGAATAGAAAGCCAGTCAGAAAGCAGTATTTCTGGAATATGAAGTTTCATATAACATACTAATGTGTTGAAAGGCTTTCATGTGTGGAGAATTATCAGTGCTTCTTTTAATAGAATCTGTGCAGTGTCAGTTACGTGCATGATATAAAACATACCTGTAGTCAATACCGCTGCAAAAACCCAACATTGTCCATATCTAACAGGTTTGAATCCTGATTTCTTCCAGTTTTGCAGGATTTCACCACTTCCAGTCCAGCTGTTTGGACTTTTCCCACCCTCATAATTTCCACTCCAGTTTCCTAGCAGCACCCCTTGGTCATCATTGGCATTCACCTATAAAAATAGTCACTAAAATTATGATGAGATAAATTAAAGAGTTTACAACAAATGTAGTAGCATTTGGGGAGCAGGAAGGAGAAAAGTCTCAAATGACATTTTAGTGGACAGAAGTCCATTGCTTCATGCAGCTATCTTTCAAAAAGAAGCTTATCTTTTTAGGGAAATTAAATATGTGTTCTCTCAAGAAATGGAGAGCATTTAATCACTGTTTCTCCTACTCAAATATGCAGTAGCATCAGGCAAGAAGGCAAACACCAGTTTTCAGTGAACCTTCCTGACATGAGGTGGCAACTTTACCACTGTTTGGTTGAAAGGCATCGTCAAAGCATATCATGCAGCTGGGCTACGTTAGGAAAAGTGTGACCAGGAGATTGATGGAAGCCATAGCCCCCTTTCATTATCCCTAGCAAGGCTGTGCCAGGAATCCTCTCTCCACGTTTGGGTCTCTGAGTTCAAGGGGATGTTGAGACACTGAAGAGGGAGAGCATGAGTCAGGGGCCCTGGAGCACACAATCTACAAGGAGAAATTGAGAGCACTCAGCTAGTTCATTCTGGTTAAGAAGGGGATAAAGAGAATGTAATAGCAGCTTACAAGTACTTGAATGGAACACACTAAGTTGTCAGATTACAACTTTTCTCTGTGCTAGCAGGTTTTATTACAAGAGGCAGTGGCAGGAAGTTGTAGCTTGGGAAAATCATGTTTGACAGAAAAGAAAAATTTCTCACTAAGAGGGTAGTGCAGCTCTGGACCAAGCACCCAGAGAGGCTATGAAATCCGTGGCTGAGCTGATCTAGCACCACTGTAGTTCCACTTCAAATGGAAGCTTGGACTAAAGAGCTCCAATGGTCTGATCCTTTTACATACCACCCCATGTCTTATAATTTAGTTTGACCACTGGATATCAAAGTGTATCAGAAACACTGCAGATGAGATAAATCTGGCTGGCTTAGATCAAAGGACCACCTAGGTGTTTCTTTGGCCCACATTTTTGGTGCATACAGTCAGTGGCCTAAAATTGCTGAGAACTTATATATACTTACTTTCACTTAGTTTTCTGCTACGAAGAACAGTTAGTTAGTAGTTTGGACTTTTTGAACATGTTGCTTACCATTGCACTGAGAACACGGCCCAGGTATTTGGGGTCATTTCGGTGAGATACATCTGTGGCAGGATCCTGACGGTAGTTTAAGCTTTGATCCAGCATGGAAAGGCAAATATTGAGAATATCTCCTTGAAACTATGTTAGATAGAGAAGTAAGTTAGTGTTCTGGAAACACAGATTACTAATAATCAGGATAAATAGAGCCATGTGAGCATTTAAGGTTTTGGTTGGTTTTTTTTTTTAAAAAGTGCTGCAGCTCAGCCAGGAGTTGCCATATAAAAAGGCAGCCTGAGCAAACTGTGAAGGTTAGACCTCAAAGAGCTTTTCAAAACTTGGAATCTGTGGACTTAAGGCTGGGTCTTTGACTCTTAGCAGTGCTACAGTACTTTACTGCCCAGCAGACACTAAGGTTTCTGCTGGCTGCTCCTCCGAGTCCTACGTCATGTCACTGACTAGTCAATTACAAATCCTCATATTAATCAATATAACAGGGCTTGTCACAAGTTCTGATTTCAATACCACAGTATCCTGCTCTTCAGAGGTGTATGTGATGAACTGGAAAAAGCAAACAAGCCCCTGTTACCCAGTTCATGTGCAAACCAGAGCACAGAACACTGCCTAGTGCTTCAGTGCTGCATTTACCTGACCAAAGTTCCATCCAAAGCTGTTGATATGATTTTTATTGCCCGCAAAAATGATGCCAAACTCTTCTAGGACATATTCCTCACATTCAGCCTTGTTAGGCATGAACACATCGTCACCTGAAAAACCGAAACAGTCTACAACCACAGTCTCCATTACAATGTACAACCACTCATTTTCTATCAGTAAGAACGCTTGCAGATATCCGCCCTTTGCTGTTCTTGCTGTTACAAATGGATCATGTTACAAATGAAACTCAGGATAAGGAGTGTCTGAGTGAAGACAGAGGTATGGCACTCTCAAATCTGGGAGAAGATAGCAACTGGTAGATATGACTCTTCTCTTGGCTCTGCAGAGACCAGACACGTTCTTCTAAACTTGTGCAGAAGTAGGAAAGCTCTGGGAAAAGCGTAACTTAATCTTTTAGGACAAGAAGCTTTCTAGTAAGTATATGATATAGAGCTAGTTTTATGTACCAGGAGGTCCTAACAAACTGTTAAGCCCTATTCTCACTGATACATTGTGTGGTGAATCTTCAGCCCATGTATTAAAGAAGCATAGATCAAATGGAGGAGCTGCAAATATTAATGAAGCTACAAGCAATTTAGTTCTTTCTGGGGAAATCCAACATGTTCTTACCTGAAGACCAAGGGTTAAAGAGCAGAACAAAAGTGCCAAGGATTGCTGGAGAGAAGCTGCCACTTGAAGTAGTTTGAACACTCAGTTTGTAACGTCCAATTACAGCATTAGGTGGGCTGGAAATGGAGATGCTCACAGCGTTGGAACTGGTAGACTGCAGAATTGCGCTCCAGCTCTCTGTGCTCATTGTGCTGGAGATACCAAATGTGGCCTGGGTCTTAGCCAGCTTTGAGGGTTTTGGACCTTTTGAGGAAAATAAACAACATATATTTTTTTTCTCCCATCTTGCTGAAATACTGATGTAGTTGTCAGCAAACTCAGCAGGAATGTAACCCTCCCCTCTGATGAGTTTGTGCCATATGTTGGAAACTGAAGGAAGCTATCACTGCTAGCTGAGATGGAAGTAATACAACAAACACCTCAAATTCCATTATTGTGTGAACCAGCATGTTGGCTCTGAGAAATTATCTTGCTGCCCTATACTGCATATCAGACCAAAAGAGTGTCACAGGATAGCATTACTCTTTCTGTGAAAGAAGTTGGGAGCCATACCTGTTTCTGCGATGAATGTTAAATTTTGTTCGGGCTGTCCTGTTCCATTGAAGGTGACAGTGAAGGCCTGTCCTCTCCTCACAATTAACTCTTTGCTGGAAAATTTACTGGTGCGGTGATCTCTTGCATTTTCTTTCAGGTGCCAGTTGGTACTTGGCTGTGTTGCAGCTATAAAAAGTGACAAGAGCAAGAAAACTTGAGGGGGACATCCAAGGAGGAAGGAGCACAGACACACTCTCAAGAATTGCATGTTACTTTCTAGAGGTAACTACTACCCATGTGAGGCTTCCACCAAAAATAGAAGTAACTTATTTATAGCATTTTGTTATTTTTGTTATTTTTTCAAGCAAGACTCCACCTTGTGTAGATCTGTTAGAGATTATCTGCATAATTAAATATAGAAGGAGTAGCATATCTGGTACTAAAGGAAAATCAAAAAGGCATCTAAGAGGGGAGAACCCTAGGAGAATTGAATACTTGCGAGTTACTTGGATAAAGAATCTGGCTGAACTCAGCTAATTCCAAGACATCGTGCTATACTAACATAAGCACAGCCTTGCTGCTTCTGAATAAAAAATAAAGATGCCTGATTGAGCTGAGAAACACTTAAGTGTTTTAAACCGCGACATGTGATCTTTAGCCCCATTTACATGTCATGTACCTCTGATATAACTGACAGCTGCTATCTGTGGGAAGCACCCAACAAGAATATGTTGATGGACACTGATCTGTTATTTGACAGTGGGAGAGATGGCAAAATTGGAGAGAACACTACTAAAATAATGTATGTGAAATAATATGCTGCAGAAAGCGTTTACATGTGAACTGTGGCTTCAATCAGAGGCCAAAGAACAAGCATCTGAGATTGGTTTGGCTCTGGCATCATTAGAGCCTATGATAGTTCTCTAGTAGAAGCTCAAAAGTTTTAAATGAAGTGCAGAAGTATGGAAGAAAAAGTGATTTTTAATTTTTTTTTCCTAAGGGCACTGTGTGCTTTTCAAAAATATTTTTACTTTTCTCCATCCTTCTCCCCCAACCCCAAAAAGCAAGAATAGGCAAGAGTAAGAGTGTGGTCCTTAGTAGGGGAACACAATTATCCTGTGCCATTATTCAGTAAAAAATCATTATCCCATGTTCAACCAGATTTATTAGCGTAAAGATATTTTTACAGCATGATCTTAAGTTTATCAAGTTTAGGTAAGTCTTGAAATAACTACAGCAATGTAGTCACAGTTCAGATGGGGGGAACACCTTTTTTTTACAGCATCGGGGTGAGCAGAACATACTTCAGTTTTTCAGGAACATACCTACTTTAAAAAAAACCCCACATCTTTAGAAACTTAGTAGTGAACCACATCTATTGTAGAACAAGCTGAGAGGTGGGAGAGATGTGTCTTTAGAAAGGCAGGAGTTATCTGGCAAGGTTGGAAAAGCAGCATGGGAACATTTATAATAATTATTAGACTTGTCAATTTACATGTGTACAAATATTTGCATGTAAGAAAAAAAAAAAGCCTATTGCAACAAACAGACCACCAAAAAAGATCCTCTAAATTTTTGTATCCTCTCTGCTTTAACTTCAGGTTTCAACCTTCTCTGCTTATTGTAGCCTCCCTCGGCCTTTGCAACAATACCTTCAAGTTCTGCTTTGTTTTTCTCTTGCGTCACATTTGACAGTCTCTCATTTTCACTTGCCTGACAACTTCAAATATCTACAGACTTTCCCTTCTTTCCTATTTGCAAAGTAAAGTACAGCATTTTTCCATCAGATAATATACTTACTGTCCTGAATCTTATTCTGATAATCTTGCTTTTCCCATGCAATTGGGAAAAAATGCAATGCCTGTGAAAAATCCTTCTCTGTACTCTTGATGGAAGAATTTTTCTCTTCCTTCTTTCCCCCGACCCCCACCCCACATTGGATCAACACTACTTAGAAAAGTTGTGATCTTTCAGTGTTCATTACAGAGCTGAATATGAGGTATGGATGTAAGAAAATAACAAACAGCACCACAAAAGGGGCTTTCTCCTTCCTCACCTTGGCCCATATCTGATCAATACGTCCTGTATAAGCAGCTTCTGGAGCTTTCCTCTGAATGGCCTCCTTTACTTCTGTTGTCTCACAGAATGGCTGGTGTCTTTCACTTGTTTAAAAGTCTAGGTGTAAAGGTGCCTGTTTGCAATATTTCCTGTGGGGTGGAGCTTGAATAACCTTCTTTTCTTACCGACAGGGCTTGAGGATTCATTTTTCATTCATTTTTTCACTCTCTCAGTCCCCACATCCTGATCTCATTTCCTTGCAACTTAACAACTGAAACTTGGACAACATTTATTCCTAACAGTCTGGCCATTTGTTAAGAGTTTCTTAATGTATTCAAACTTATAAGAATATTGGCATTTAGCTGCTTTTCTTTCTGTTACAATTAGAAACTTACAGGAACAGCATAACTACTTCTTGTACCACATTGTTTTTAATTTGTAATACTTCATGAGCGATATTTACAGTGACTTCTTTAAATTAATTCACTGAATCCATTGTTTTCCTGGCACTGATTTTTTTTCCTCTGCATAGTAATAATCACAAAGCAATGAGCAAGCTGTTGCCTCTGCCCCAAATTTAATCAGGCTAAAGAACCAATTTTTCATTTATCACATAATTAATCTTTAACAATGTCAAACAGACAAGCACTCCATGTCATATTTGCGTGACACACTACAGAGATAATAGGTAAGTTCATTTGTGACTTGTAATAAAATAGCTATCATTGTTTTCAGCTGGTATACTAGTATTTTTTTTTCATAGGATATCTCAGAACATGCAACTGGCAATGCCAATTTGTGTACAAAAATCTTTTCCTTAATTTCAAGGAGAGTGATTTTTGCTTATGCTTTTCAGGTGGCTTCACTTTCTGTTAAGAGAGAGACTAATTCTAATACTTTTATGAAACAACCTGTAAAATTTTATATACTCAATGCACAGCCTTAAGGATGCCTCTGAGTGATACCCATTATGCTGGACTGGTCACAGCTATGTGCCTTCCCAAATTAAGAGATTCAGTTGGCTGTGCTCAGTATTCAGCAGCCCAAATTGTTCTGTTTTCAGGTTTGGATTATGTTTGGAAATTCTAGAATTGGAACTTGGTCAGCCCATTTCATATACAGACATGTTTTATTCATATTTCCTATAAAAGGGTGTTATTAGAGCAAACAGTTTTTAACTGGGTATGATTCAGACTACTGCTTTGAATCTCTGTTTATTAATAATATTTAATCTTAAGAGGGACTATATTTTTATCATACACAAAGCCCAACTGTGATTTTAAAATTGTAATACTTTAATTCTAAAATTTAAATTTCTTGGAATTTAATTTTAAAATGTTAAGTCCGAACTTCAGAGGTTAAAAGATGTTAAGCTACACTCTCCTACCGATACTTTTAAATTCTCTTACATGACACACTGACAATTTTTAGAATAGATTTGGTTTAATATTTCAGCCTATCCTTGGGTACATAGAAACTCTTTCTCTTTGTGTCAAGATCAGTTACTGTTGAAAGAAAGAAAAAAAAAAAGAAAAGAAAAGTCAGCAATTATTCACCAAATAGCTGCTGATGCTGATTTGGTCACATATTTCACCTTTTTTGTGTGATGGCAATAGTGTGCTGGATATCACTGTCCGCTATCAGTCAGTGGCATAATTGGTTTTGGTATTTGATGGTATGATAGTACAGTTATAAACAGTATGTTCTAAAAAACAGATGCAGTCCATTTATTCTGGAAGACAATATGTCAAGGAGAACAAGTTGTGTCTGTTGCTTCAGCTTCTGGTGCTTATCACCAGCTCTGGCTAAGTTGCCTTTCAGATCTCTCCTGTGCTTTGTTTATAAAACAGATGAACGATATATAACAGACCGTGGGATTAAAGATTATGGGCAAAACTTGAGAATGAGGGTTGAATTAATGAGAAATATTAACACTAGTCAGAATGCTAGTCAAACAAAATGCATCTGACCCAGACTGTTTCCTGTAAGACAAGTAGTATTTGCAGAGCTTGTATGGTGGCTGTAAATGTAAGGATTGCACAGCTAGGTGCTTGAAACTCTGGTAAACAGCAAGAGAAGGTTCTTTCAGACCTCAGAAAATGAAAGCTCTAAGACATTTTAGGATTTTGTTTCACATGCCCAGAATAAGCTATATCAGGATCATATTTGCCAACTGATTCAGTCATATAACTCACAACATCATTCTCCAGAGATACCCAGATTTCTTTCCTCATTGCAGTAATTGTGTTAAAGAAACATATAATAGAAGAGTTCAGAACTGGCTAGTGAAGGACATCTTTTGCAGTAGACTAATTTCCCACAGTTCTCTCCTTTTTTGTATTGTTGTTCTCTTCCCCACCAACTCTGTATGAATACACAGGGACACTTGAATTCTATTAAATGTCACATATTATTAATTGTGTCTTTGTTTCAGCATAAGAAATAAATCCCTAGAATAGCCTACTTGCTCCTTTATTCTTTCTGAGCACAGCTCTTTCTTACATACCCATGAAGCACCATGCTACAACCATATGCCCATGACTCACTAGGGACTGCTTCAGTACCCTGAGGAGTTTGGGCTATTCTGTCTCCCCTTGGATTCCCTTGTTAGATAATTAAGCAAGAAATTTTGTCAACAAAACCCACTCCTGCCATCCTAGATACAGGAATTGTTTTTTTACAGTTATACTGCATTTGTGAACCACACTAGTAAGAACCTGGGCCCCTAGAACAGTGAGTGGTATGACTGACTTGCATCAGCAGTCTTCAGGACTAGTACTCCAATGTAGATTTGTCAAGTCCATATGAAAAAGCATTTGGCTCTCTTCCGTACCCTGTTATGTTGTTCAAGACATCTTATTTTCTGCCTTTGTCTTCCATTTGCAATGCCCCAAATAGCAGGGGCATTTTGAATTCTGAAGCCTGCAGCCTGCTGTAGTCTGAAGCCTCCCAAAAGTTCTCCAACAGACTTTGAAGGCAGCCAAACTTGACACAGTCAGTTTCCATATTGTCTGTGTAAAGTAGGATACTCTGTTAGCTGGGCTTATTTCTTTTCTTTGGATCTTGGTTCATTCCAGATAAAATGGCTTGTTCCAGAAGGGAGACTGTCAGTGACACAGTAGTGACATGTACTATTATGTGAACTTCACACAGGAATAAGCCAAACTGACAGTGTACAGACTGGGATGGATCTATGCTAGGTTCCCTGGATAGCACCCTCATAGTCACACACAACCTGTTATTTATAGCCTATTATATTTAAATGTATTTCCCTACTTCTCCCGCTTATGCACACATCTCATCAGTTGGAATGGAGTAAAGACATTATTTGGAAATTTTAACTTCCAGCTACTGCTGCAGACTCATCAGCAAAGAATACCTCTTTGCAGACTCCCATCACTATGTCACTCTGCTGATTTCTTCTAAGAATATGACACGCTGTCCCATTCTGCAGGCAAGCACTCTTAATTCTAATACAAAACCAAGATACTCGCAGTTGTGACTCATGTCTTAGTTATAATGACAATGAAGCTTAAAAGTGACAGACAGAAGCTGAGATAAAATTGCTGAATCCTTAGTAGCGGTAGTGTCCTGCAGACTGTCAAAATCCTTACAAAAATAACGCAATGGAATTTATAGAATCTTTATAGATGCTTTTATGCATTTATATGCTTTTCTTTATGCACTACCTTCTAGATTCTGTTGAAGTAGATCCATTACAGATTGGCCCACAGATGCATTAAAAGTTTTGAGGAAAAAAGTGTGTATATTTACAGAATGTGTGTGTCGAAGGGTGTGGAAGGAGGGGGAGAGAGGGAGAGTGAAAAGTTATGTGCACACACACCTGCACACAGACCTTTACAGTTTTTCATATTACAATTGTGTGTAGCACTGTGAGGAGCATTCCTGGCATTTTTGACATCTCTAACTGAACTTGAGCTTGGATATTTCTTAGGCTGTGGGTATTTCACAAGCAAGTGGTGAGCATCATCAGCAAATACAACTTTGTTCATTAAATGCTGCTATTGCTCCTTGCATTTCGTGCAATGAGAAAATTGTGGTTAAGAAGAGACTGGTATATGACACTTAAAGAGGAAGTTTTTAGGAATCACCTTGCTAAAATGTCTTGGCTAAATTATTGGCAATTCATTGCTTAAGAGGATGTGTTACAATGCAGAAACAATTGGTTTGTGGGTTTTTCACCACTGCTGTAGATGAAGGTTTTTAGTGTACACTTTAGTATATAGCTCTTTTGTTAAAAAAAAAATTACTTTTCTACTCAGTCCAGTCTTTCAGCTTGACCTGTCAAATTGTGTTTCACCATTTATTTAAGCTCTGCACAGTGGAGGACATTTATGCGGGAATCAATAGCCTTCTGACCATTGTATGCACCTCATTCCCTACGAGTTTATGTTCCACTTCTAAACGGGTAAACATTTCAATGGCATTACACTTAGCAGATGCATTGAGACAGTCATTAATTACACACTATCAGGCCAAGCAAACAGCAGACACTGTTGAGCGATGCTAGCACAACAAGATCAGGTCAATAACACGAATTATTTTAAATTATATTAGATGGATGAACATTTGTGTCCTAAGAGTTTGTGCAATCAATTCTCCTAAAACTGTGAGAATGGGGTAACTGTGCCTATTTCAACCATGAGAGGAAAACAATGCCTGTCCTTTCTGCACTCAAAGCCTATGCTCTGTAGATGGTTGGTTTTTATTAATTTCCTGAGCTTTTCAAACCTGTCACATAAACCATCACAGCATGAACTCTATGCCCAGAAGAGATAAACTGGTGTCATCTGCACTCAGGCCTCACTGTACATTTTTACAGAGGTCCTAGCTAGTCAGGCCTAAGCAAAAACACAGCCAACCTTGCTAAAGTGTATTGACTTAATATCTGTCCTTACTGTCCTTAATATCTTACCTTACTGCTGGACATCTGCTTACTTTGTCTGTATTTTAAAGTTCCTTTGTCTTTCACACTGATTTTAACAAGTATTTAAAATGGCATTGCAGTTTGCTGACTCTGAATCTGCAGGAAGGAATCTAGCCTATAGTCTATTCTTGGCACATATATTCCCATTAACACAAGATTCATTCATACTTGAACTACTCTCTGTTACATTAAGTTTCATGCTAAAAAACAGTCTGCAGTTTGCCATAACTTCTTTTGCTCTATTTGTGGTTTTATAATGTTTAACTCCAGTGTGATAATGGATGGATTATCTTCTTTTCCTTGTTTGTGTCTTTTGGAAAACACAGGAAAGAAAAATACTGAAACAACCTATTAATAATCTCGAAATGTAGTGTACTCCAACAGTTCAGAGCCCTTTACAAAATGCAACCCCACAGAGAAAGCTGACATTACATTATCAGTTGCCCATTCCTTATGCACAAAAAGGCTTTCTTCCCTTTTATTTCTCTTCCTCTTTTTTTTTTTTTTTTTACTTACCAGTCATGCTTCCTTGCTCCCCTGTGCCTTGGACTTAGTGTTTCTGTGAGCAATTGTAGGCCTATATGATAAGACTTAAAACTCTGGTTGTGTGGCAGCATTTATAGAGAAAACTTCAGGCCTCTCCTCATGTTCAAACCAATTATAATTCACATTAGGTGGGTGAGGCAGGTAAGTCATACCAGTGGGCATGTAGACTTCCTAGTGACCATATATTAGCTCATGGGTTTTAATACATTGCACTTATGCAATTCCGGCTATTTATCCAGACGGTTGACAGAGATACTTAGAAAAGTAGAGCATTTAATTGCATACCTGGAATCCAGAATTTCACATACAGTGCTGTGTCACTCAGGAAGGAATGCTTTTTGAGTCAGTATGAATTAATATATTTTCCCAGTATGATCCATAGATGAGTATTCATGTAATAAAACTATATATTCATAATAAAAGTCATAGGGTTCTCTCCTATTAGTGCACTTGTAAGTCTTCAGGAAAACCCAAAATATTTCATTCACCTCATCAATCCTTTTTTGGGGATCACCACAGTAATGCCTTTGTGCCAGCCCCTCCTTAGAGTCTCTGTGAATAATACTAATGGTATTAATGCTGTAAATGTAATGTAAGCTGTTATTAACTTGACAAACCACTGAATGCTGAGTAGCTCTGAGGAGAGGATCTCAAGTGCTAACTCTCCCTGCACAAAAAGAAACTTCATCCTCATAATATAAGCCACTCATTTTGTAGCAGGTACAAATTACTACTATAATTTGTGCTTCTGTGGTGGTTACTCATCTAGTTTCTGACTATAAAGACACAATAAATGTGAAAATGCTTTGATCTGCACATATAGGACGCTTTATAGATAGAAACAAATTAATGTGTTGGCATGGCCTCACAATATTCTTTTTTTTCAGGCTAATACTTCATTTTTCATGTAAGCCCTCTAGCAATTTGATCCTGGATCTCTCTCTCTCTCCTCCCCCTCTGCCCACCCCCACCCCCACACAGGAACTTCCATTTCCTTCATTTCCTTACACTTACACAATTCAAAAAAGGTATTTTGTCTCATTTTATTATTACTTCATCTCACTTATCTACAATGAGAAGAGACTCAATCAATCTCTGGTATGTTAGTGCTTACCTTGAAGAATGTGAAGGGCAGAAATTTCCTAAGATCAGAAATGGACAAGCACAGTATCTATGCATAAAGTGGGACAAGTGGCATGAGAAAGAGTTGAGAAGTTATTGTTGACATCAACTAGTTTGATGTAAATTGCTGGAAACTACTGGAATAGATAAAGTTGTTAATGTCTAGAAGATGAAGATGATTAATAGCTAGCCAAGAAGTCAGTCAATCTAATTTTTTTGCTTTGATGGATCAATACACCAGGGAAGTAAGAATCGGCAGCTATCATACATATTGACTTTGATTTGCAGCAAGATCCCCCATGGTATTTTCATAAGCACACTTTGAAAACATCAATTACACAGGACTTATATTAGTTAATTGCATAACTAATTGTAAAAACCCCCAAATGCTGCATTGTTTCAATGGATCACTATAAAACTGGAAGGGCATAGTGACTGAAGTGCCATTAAATCTGCCTTGGAGCTTTGACCCTTTCTGTTAGTAAGGCTTCAGCTGAAGTACTGTGTTAGCCCTGGGCTAACCTCATCTGAATAATTTCAACAATACAAAGAACAGAAAACTTAAAAAAATTAGAAGGACAGAGTCACACCCATCTAAATGAGATGCAGCTGCAGAGATATGATGATGATGAGTGAAAAGTGAAAAAAGGTGAAAAGTGGTTATAGAATGAGGACACCACTTGAGGAGTCATGGTCTTAAAAACTTCAGCCTCTGAAAAGGCACTGAAGTGAAGCATAGAATAAAAATGTGGGGAGTGAAGAAATGTACTCAGGTAGACCCTCTACATAGGTTGTAAATATTTTTTTCTGTGGGGATTAAGAATGGACTGTATGCACATTTGTCAAGAATAGTATGTATGTGTGTAGTTGAGCTGTCCTTGGGGAATTTATTTTGATATGAAAGCTGTGACAGTGACACTTTTTCACCCTCTTGCCTGCTCTTGGTGCTTAATGCTGAACTGTGTGATGTAGAGAAGGCCTCAGCAGGGAAACTAAGTATTCTGCATCCAGTGTTGATTCAGTGTCATTTTGCCTTGCTATTGCTTTATTGCTGTGACTGTTTACTCACAGTGAATAAACTTTGTATTGTGTCCTGTGGTGAAGGGTTACCAAGTTCCTGACTAATATGACACACAAGCCTGCAGACTTCTTGTATGTCATGTTCATCTTAAAAACTGCTTATTTAAAAGAAGTAATAGAATGTTTTACATGGAAATAGAGATATTAGCATTGTATCTGTCTGTTACTGCATCAGTTGAGATTCCGGTTTCTGCCAGTATAAGCCAGTTCACAAGAATCACCAGGAAGCCCACAGTAGCCTTTCTAGTTCATCTCAAGAAGTGAAAATCTGTCCTACCTTCAGTCAATAAGTCACCTGAAAATAAGCACATCTTTTCCTTATGCTGCCTCCTTTTTTAGAATCCTTTGAAGTTCACTGGGTATTTTTTTGTACCTTAGAGCTTTAAGTTTCACATGCTAATTATGAGTAGTGTAAATAATGTTCTAAGTATTTCCTTTCTTCATTTAAGATCCACTAGTTCTTACACTGTCAGGGTTAAAAGATACCCATAGGTTTGCTTCATTTTATTGTTCAGTGCTTTGTATTCATCTATTATATCATGTCTTATGATTGATAGGATACAATAATCCTCCAAATGACTTAATTTCAGACTTTTCAGTCTCTTTTCATGCTGATATCCTAGTTTGAATATGTCATGCATTTCTGAAACTCATTCAGTTTCTTCTGTATACTTTTTGCTATTAAAAAAATATTTGAACATGATGCAGCAGGGAGAATACACTATCTATAAAATAATGTCAGTGATTTAGGTTTTCCTGATCTATTTTTTATTAACACAGTTTTCGTTTGTTAATTAAGCATTTGCTCAGCTAAGCCCAAGAGTATACAAGACTGTATGAATGCTGTCATAATGAGATGTAAAATAACAAGACCCTGGGCAAGATGTTTAGCAGCGTAGATGAATAAAAGCAGGCATATTGAAAATCTCACAAAGAGAGACTGCACAAGAATTCTGGGTGGAATCCATAATAAGAAAGGATAGGATTGGAATCTATGAAATGAACTTGCAAGGGACGTGTAAATAGAATGCTCAGGAAGCTGATAACTGCAAGGAAAATGCTGCAATAGATAAAAGGCAAGTGGAATTAATTGTTTGAGATGGATGAGAATATTGTTATTAGAGAGAAGCCAAACAAGTGTGAAAAACTAGAGCACAAATAAGGCAATCAATAATTGGGATGGAACATAGCAGGAAGTGGGATGGAGCACGCTAGAAAATGGAGAGTAAGAAAAAAAAATCATACATTTGAAAGAGAAAAGAGAAATGGAGAAATTAAGATGGAAAATTAGGCAGGAGTTCAACAAAGAGGAAAAGGAAAACCATACATTCTGATATTTTCTTCATGGCAGAAATATTCCCCTACAAGAGGAAAAAAGATCACAGAAATGAAAGAAACTAGAGGTGAGCCAAAAATATAGAAAACTGAACCAGAATGATAGTTTGGTATTCATTAAAGTACAAAAAGATTATAACTGAGGAAGAGGAGAATGAAGTTTGAGGAAGTATCATAGAATAATTTGGGTTGTACCTTCAAAGTCCATTTAGATGGTCCAGCCCCACTGCAATGAGCAGGGACATCTTCAACTAGATCAGGTAGCCAAGAAACACATTCAGCCTGGCCTTGAATGTCCCCCAGGATGGCGCATCCATCACCTCTCTGTACAACCTGTGCCAGGATTTTACCACCCTTATTGTAAAACATTTCTTCCTCACATCCAGCCTTAATCACCCCTCTTTTAGCTTAAAACCATCACACCTCCTCCTATCACAACAGGCCCTACCAAAAAGTCTCTTCTCATTTTCCTTATAGGCCGTTTTTAAGAACTGAAAGGCTGCGGTAAGGTTTCCCCAGCACTTTCTCTTCTCTGGGCTGAACAACCGCAACCTTCTCAACCTTTCCTCAAAGCAGAGACGATTCATCCATCTAATCATATTTGTGGCCCTTCTCTAGACCCTCTCCAACAGGTCCATGTCTTTCCTGTACTGACAACTCCTGAGCGGGATGCAGTGCTCCAGGTGGGGTCTCACCAGGTCAGAGCAGAGGGGCAGAATAACCTCTCTTGACCTGCTGGCCACACTCCTTTGGATGCAGCCCAAGATATGATTGGCCTTCTGGGCTGCAAGCGCACATTGCCTGCTCATGTCCAATATTTCATCCACCAGAACCCCGAAGTCCTTCTCCTCAGGGCTACTCTAAATCCCACCATTCCCCAGCCTGTATTGATACTGGGGGTTGCTCTGACCCACATGCAGGACCCTGCACTTGGCCCCGTTGAATCTCATGAGGTTCACATGGGCCTACCCCTTGAGCCTGTTCAAGCCCCTCTGGATGGCATCCTGTCCCTTGGGCGTGTCAAGTGTACCACTCAGCTTTGTGTCATTGAGGAGGAGGTATTGGGGATGGTTGGCAGAGATATGAGTGTGAGAGAGAAAAGATCTGGGACAAAGGAAGTGGAAGCTTTAAGAGAATCAGTTCGGTCAAGAGAACAAATCAAGAAAATTGAAGAGATGATAGTGAATAAGTACAAAATCAGCATATATATAAATACTGCATTTCAATTCCTGTAGTGAAATCAAACATGCTCTCTAAAATAGAACTGGCAATATGAGAAATCTCACGTACCCATAGCTTTTCTGTGTTTTCCATTAGCATCTGCTGGCCTAACGAATGAGTGTTTCACCCTGCAACTCTTTTTTATTGTGTAACTTTGGACCGTTACAGCTGCAGCAACAGTACCACTAGAATAGCACTGGTATTTTGGCAATGCTGAATTTGTTCCAAGTATTCAAAACAGTACTTCACCTGGATCTAAGTGCATCTCCATCCACAAATCCTTTAATTCATAGCTAGACATTTTCTCCTTTTAGAAAGAAATCGTGTAGTGCTATATTGTTCCACAGTTTGCTAGCTCCTTTGGCAGTGGGCTGGTGAGAGCTGGCCCTCTAACAGTCAGTAAAGCATGAAACTGCCACGACATTGGCTGTGGGGGAGTCAGCAAGATGCCACCTTTTTTGGTGTCAGGGTACTGGAAGTTCCCAGCAGTTGTTACTGCTGCCAAGTGGGATACATGCTGCTGTCACAGGTAGCCACCACTGCAGGAGTAGGAGATGCCTCTCCCAGAAGCCATAGTTTAGTTTAGGAATAATGTTTCCATTTGGATTTTCTTTTTTTTTTTTTTTTTTTTAGCAAATAACCTCATAATAAATTACACTGCAGTAATTTATCCTTTGTGTTTAGAAGAATAATCATTTGCACACTCGGTGGCTACACAGGAAATGAACACTGGTACCAAGTATCCCCAAATTTTTAAACTACTGCTGTTGGTATTAACAGCAACAACACTGATTATTGCAAATGATTCTGGCTTTTTTCTTTGCATTCAATGTAAAATACTTAGTAGCACTCTGAGGAGCCATGAAATCTGCAGGGCTTTTTAACCTGCAAGTTATGGTTTGCATCTGAAATCTGTTTTCTAAGCCTCACATATTCAAATAAACAGAAACATTCATTTTCTTAGCCCTCCCTCTGTTCAGGTTGCTCATATTAGCATACTTGTGCATGTGTCACTGCACAAAAATGTTTAGAACATTTCCTGTTATTTCATCCTTGGGGCTAGTTTTGAGAAATCAACTTGTTTTAACAGTTATTCCTTCTATGTGAACTGTGAAATAAGAAGCTGTTGGTGTAACAGCAGAAATTGTAAGTGTGCCAAGTCTCTTCCTTTGGGCAAAAGGGGGAAAAAGGTATTGCTTCAAAAAGGCAAGCTGTTTCATGCTTGCTGTGTCCTCGCTTCCCTTAATAGCTTGCTCTTCTTTGACATTCTTCTGTAAGCACACGCTGTTGTTTTATTGAAATTTTTAAATAATCAACTGGGAGCGGCCACTGATGTTAATTTAATATAGCAAAGCTAAATGTGAGACTGTACAGAAGCAGAAGGTAATTTTATTTTAAACAAAACTGATTTCAGGTGCTCACAGTCATTCTCCTGAAGATTTCATTCAGTCAGTCTATCATATTTGTTTTCCATACCCACAAGGACCAAGATACATATGTCTGGCTAATCCAATCAGGATTATTTGTGGTGAAACACAAAGGACAAAAGATGCCAGATTTGGAGTCATCGTCATGTTTCCTGGGTTCTTTTTGCTGGGTGACCATGTGCTCATTTTAAAACTGCCTTTTATACCCTTCAGGGACCCAGGTCTGTCAGTCATTAAGCAATGTTGCTGATTGACTGCCCGTCCTTGTCGTCTGTTCTATGAGTAGTCTATCTTTAGTTTTAGATTGTCCTTTGTTTTCCCAGTCTATGTGTTTCAAGACTCTGACCATGATCTCAGCGATCTGCTGGTGAAGTCAAGTCATGCCATTCTTTTGCAATTTCTTCTGGTACTATCATACATATGTTTCTGCCTTTAATTTGCTCATTTCAACCTTAATATTCCTATTACAAATCCTTGCATTACAGAATTACATTAGGTCACACAAATGAGCTATCAAGGGAAGTACAGAGTCTCAAACATGTGAGAAGCTATAAAGAGGATTCTGGGTTAAGTACTGTACCTGTCACACTGAGATTACATTTGGAGGCATTTCTGTGCTGGTCATTCTGACAGAATAGCATTCATTATCAATGAAAGTCCATCAGTGTAAGCCACCTCACTCACTTGTTAAGGCATGAAAGGTACATGACATTTTAGTCACCAAACTCAATGCTATGAACACTTTTGAAAGGAGAATGGTGAGATGAACCCTCTGAAATGACTGTAAACATATCAGTAGTCTTTCGTATATTGTGCCATTGAGTGTTACCCAATAATAACGGTACTATAGAGGCTTCGTAAGAGGAGTTCCTGAATTTAGGTACTGGTAGCTTTGTTTGAGAGGGTCAACACTGCTCTTTCACTTAGGGATCTGGTTTTGGTTGAACAATGGCCTTGAAGGATTCCTGGAAGGTCATTAAATGTCATACATTTTGTAGATAATTAAAGGCTGAGAGAACTAGGGATTAAGCATGTTTATATGAGAGTTTGAGAGCAAATACCAAATGGTAGAATAATACTGAACCAGAATAAAAAGCAATGTTTTATGGAAGATGTTGTAGGTGAGTATAAGATGATGTTCCTACCTGTTTGATAGCCAGAGGTTAACTGCTGTATTTAGTGTTTCCAAAATTTTAAGCCTGTAGTGCATTATGGTGCGTGACCTATTAGGACCTTTCCTTTGTGGGAAACAAAACAAAACAGAAAAAAAACAACCCATCACATCGGTGGGGAAAAAAAAAAAAAAGAAAGAAAAAAGAACATGCATAAATTTAACAGCATCTCAGTTAAAATGAAACGTAAAGTTTGTTTGTTATAGTCATAGAGCCAGTGACAGCAAATGTTAAAAGGTAACAGCAGATCTGTGAATGGGTTTAGCAGACCTCTGATTATCACCAAAAGCTGCTATAGAAGGAAGTGTTCCAGCTTGGTTAACTAAGATAACTACTGATAACAACTGTTCATTATTTCTGTCTCCCACTTGCACCCTGTTGCTATTGCTAATTGTATCTTGTTTATCTTTGCTTTGGATGGTTCTGTTCGTAATCTTACATGCATATGTTAAACCAGAAAGATACCATGCTTAGTTTTTAGAATGTCATGGCTGAATTTGAAAAGACCAAATATAAGCAAGCTGAAGTAATAAAATCAAATAGATCCAATTGAAAGCTACTTCCATCTCCAAACGAGTAACCAAGTTTCTCCTAGTGATTAGAACAGCTTATCAGCATGTCAAAGTGTGTATATGTAACATGAAGTATGATACATACACATGCATTTGTGAGTGATGAAGCATTATCTTTTAAAAGTTACAAGACATCAAGTTGTTATCTTAAGTAGATGGTTGTCAAGTGACCAAGGCTACAGAAGAGGAAGTGGGAGAACTATCTAAATTATAAAGTTGAGAGATCAATTTAAGTAAGGCTCAATTAGTGCTACCCCAGAAATTGTAATAGGGTAAATGGTAAGACATAGAGATAGAAGAAAGATTAAAGCTTTATGTGGAATAAACACTGCTTCTTCTTGACTCCGATTCAAAGCAACTCTAGGAAAATTTATTTTTTCACAGCAGCGCAAGGTGTAATTTTGCTGGTATCAGCAGACCACAATGAAAATTACTGGAAAGGATGAGAATGGAGCTGGAACAAGGAATATGCTGATGGCTGCTTTCTCTTAATTTAAATAAGCAGCTGTAAAAAATCCTGTCTTAAAGTTCCTGAGTCAAGGAAAGCCTTTTACAATAAGTATTTATTATTCACTGATACTATGGAAGTGGCACTGTTAAAGAGCAGAAGTGCGTGAAAGCGAGTACCAATAGAATTGGAATTGGATTACATTGGTGTTGGAGCAAACCTTTTGCCCTCAGTAGCCTGGTTGCAATTCAGCCTGCTTAGATCTTCCTGAAGTACCCAATTTCAGGGAAATGAGTAGGCAGCAAAGTAACATCCACCTGTGTAGCACAGTGGGTGCTAATATTAACATGTAGGGATTACTGTACAGGTGTTAAAGTGGATCATCTCACTTGTGCATTAACTGCACAGGCAGAGCACAGTTATGTCCAAAATGTGGACAAAAAGTTCCAGAAAAGCTTTGCCCCGTGTATAGGCTGCTGAGGCCATTGACTACATGGGACACGGGCACCCTGGGGAGCTTTACATGAAGTCATTCCTTTCCTCTTTGAGCAGCAGTAGTTCTGCTGCCTCTGGAGGCAGCCGCTTTGTCAAGGGCAAGGAGCTCTTGCACCAGTTGGACTAAGATGCTGTTCTTTGGGAACCCAGTGCAGGTAAAGTTGAAGTACATTCTGCACTGCCAGTGGCTCTTTAAAAGACAGTTGTGCTCTGGTTTTAGCAGAAAAAGGCATCAGTCACAGGCAGCCACGTATCCCTGTGCACAGCTACTTGGCAGGGGTCTTGCTCGTTCAGGCAGTGGCGTATGTCTTGCCTTGCAGTCTTAATGCCAAAGCAGTCAGGAGTTCAACTTACACTTTTTGATATCAAATCAAGATGACAGCTGGCTTTTTACTAGCACTGTATTTCAGCTGTGTTGCTTGCTGAAACTGGCTTGGAGGCCAGAAAATATGTAGAGGGTTCTGAAACACTGGAGTAGTTGTTTCCAGGAAGCGCCTCGGGAAGCCAGAGGAACTGAGCTGCGTATGCCCCGCACTGGCAAGAAGAGCCCATCCCGCCTGCCACGTACTGCGTGATGCTGGCAGCGAAGTGCAACCGCTACGCGCCCTGGCAGGAAAGGCGGAAGAATGCAGAACTCCTGTGCCTCTCAGATCACAGCCGGAAGCCCCAGCGCTCTATAGTCATCCACTGAGCAGCATCTTGTACATGAACGTGCCTCTGCTTTCCCCGCTTGGGGAGTGTGGGCAAAACAGTCCCAGCCTTGGCCTGTCGTCAGCGGCAAAGGCCTGGAATGATTTTTGGTACGGAGGCAAAGACTGTCGGAGACGGGGCTGCCCGTGGGAAAGGTGCAGAGAAGCGTCAGCGCTATTCCCAGTTAGTAGTTGCTGTCCCCGGAGGCGTAAACTGAGCTGGGGAGCTGCCGTTGCTCAGCCCACTCCCTCCGCGGTACCGAATAAATAAGTGGATGTTGCCATCCTGTGGCCAATATCCGCAACTGCAGGTGGGGGGTGCGGTGTGGCAGCGGATGCTATTCGCTGCTGCCGTTCCGTGCCCGAAATTTGGTACTGCGGCCGGTGCTCCACGCATGCGCCGTAGTGCTCCTATGCTCCCCGCTGCTCTTCGCCGGAAGTGGCAGCGCGATCCTGCCGCCCGGTGCCTCCCGGTAAGGAAAAGCTGCCAGCGCTCCACGTTCGCGGTGCCGGTGAGCGTGCCGGGTGCTCGCGGACGCTGCTGTCCCAGGGCCGCAGCTTAGCGTTCATGCGCCGGTTTTGATCCCACGGGCACGCCGTCGGTGGCCAGCGCATACGCGATGCCCTGCAGCAGCATGGCGGCGCGCTATAGCTAAGGGAGAGGAGGCCAGGGCTTGGACTACTCTTTCCCGCCGCCTCCATGTCCCACCCTTGCTGTGACGCGAGCGGCGCCGTGATTGGGAGGTGGGAGCGTGCGAGGTGGTAAAAGAGGCGGTGTGGAGGGTGTGCCTTTTTTGCGATGGTGGCGGCAGGAGTGGTTGGGTGCCTGGGGCTCATGGCTCATCAGCGCTAATTAGCGATGACATTCCCCCCCCCTCCTTCATCCCCTGGGACGGCTCATTGGCGGGGGGCCGCTGTTATTTGCCTTAATCAGGGATCAACGAGGCATTAAAAGGATCCGGGATCCGGCTTCTGGATTAGTTTATCGATTCAGTTTAATGAATTTATTCGAACTTATTTAAAGTTAACTGAGTCCATTTATTTGGGTCTATTGAAATCTATTTCAGTTTATTTAAACTCATTTCAGTCTATTGAAGTCATTCCATCGGGTTTAGTCATTCTCTCCTTCATTTAAATTTATTTGAATTCAATTCTCTGCGTTTAAATTATTTCCAATTTATTTCAGCTGCTCTTTGGAGCTAAGGTTTATTTAAAGGTTTATCGCGGCTGTTTGATTGTCTTTGGCGCTATTAAAGTTTATTCACATTTATTTGAATTAATTTGCCTTTATTTGGTTTTATTTGCCTTTATTTAACTTTTTTTTCTTTAAACTTATTGTGGTTTATTGGACTTTATTTGATTTGTTTTGTGCTTTATTTTCATTTATGTTGATTTAATCTCCTTGAGGTTGATCATTTAATTAAATTTAACTTACTTTACATTTATTTACAACTATATAAATTTGAGTTTTAGTCGAGATTTTCTCACTTTTTGTCACTTTTATTCACTTATTCAGCTTTTTATTGAGTTTTATCCACTTCATATTGACTTTTCACTTTTGATTCAGGTTTTTTTTTCACTTTTTAGCCACTTTTTAGTCACTTTTTAAAATTCTTTTTTAATTACTTCTGTTCCCATTTATTCACTTTTAATCACTTTTTATTCAGCTTTGTCGGAAAAACCTGCTTTTGATAACAGCTCGTGAGGCAAAGTGAAGTTTAAAGTTTTATTCTAATAAAGGGAGATCTCCACCAGACACACCTGGTACAAGGGTTTAACATTTGGATTCAGTATCCACCTACTCAATACCTTCCCTGCCCGCAAAGTCCCTTCTCCTTTCTCCTTTGCCTCAGATCCCCCCATATTCCCCCTTAGAACCCCATGTAGGGACTCCAGACCCCCATATCCCCCATATTCCC